>JACXVO010023217.1:1327-15301 GCA_015501135.1 Hapalochlaena maculosa
TATATATATATATATATATATATACACACACACACACACACACACGAATATAATCAAACGTATATAAAATATTATGGACAGATCCATATGTTGCATTTTGTAGAAATATTGAAACACGCCGCCAACGCGAAACTCAATATTAATCAGTTGAATACGGTGAGTTTGCATAACTGTTAGAGTGCCGGGCGAAAGTGATATTTCGCTTACCGTTACGTTCTGTGTTCTAATTTCGCCGAGGTCGACTTTGTATTATCCTTTCGTGGACGTTTCGATGAGTACCCGTTTACACGCTAGTCAGTTATCACGTCTAATCGAGTTGATATCTCTCTCCTTGTTTATCTCCCCTATATGCTTGGTCCCCTGTGCGTAATAACAAATATTGAGGAGCTGATCGATCTTATGTAACTACAGGTTCTAGTTTTTTGGATGATAGACAATATAGGGTATATAAAATAGCTTAGTTTCACAATGCAATCGAAAGTTCATCGAATAGTGCTGCAGTGTCTGAAAACCTCACGTCTGTATTGCCAGGTGTACTGATTTATATATTCTACTGATGATGCTACGAGTAAACAGAAACCCGGACGTACCAATCCTACCGACACTCTTTGGAATATATAGTCCCTGGGCGAATGATTTCTGCCACAATGGGTTTTGGCGTGTTTACATGATTTACATATTTTATATTACGTAACTAATGCAAACCGATACTGTGTTGATTAAGGTAAACTAATATAAGATGTATGTACGAATGTATATGCACATGAAATAATGCAGGTATGTATCTGATTACCTACCTTCTAATACATATTTATATTCTAACAAGTGAATGGTCATTGCTTTCTTATAATTGTAACAACATCGATTGCCTGGAGCCTGTAGTGTCTTGCAGCAAGATGTATATTTTCATATTAATCTAATTCAGTCACCGTGGTACTTCCAATGGTTAACTTCCATCAGACATAGAATTAGGTTGAATCATTCTCAGAACCTCTTTAACAGTACATATGTTTGTAGATTCTTCAGAAGCATTGACATTATTATCAGGATTAACATCAAAGGAGAAACCGCGGGAATAATATCTCCCGTAGATGACTAAGTACATTTTTTTTAGGTGTAGTGTGCATATATGCAAGTCTGTGACTTATGTGATAAATATATATATATGTGTGTGTGTGTGTGTGTGTGTGTGTGTGTGTGTGTGTGTGTGTGTGTGTGCATATGCGTATATACAAACATGTGCCTGCACACAGACATATACAGAGAGAGAGAGAAAAAGAAAAACACCTTCAGTTTTTTAGATTTTATTTCGTGAGTAGTAAAATAATCTAATATAATTATGTAAAAACACATGGTATCAAACTAGTTTCTCTAATTAAGATTAGTTTTTTAAGGTAATACTTGTCATTAAGAAAATAAGTGTTAACATCCTGGTGTTAGAGGAGCAACTGAAATTTTTGGGACGTTTTGAAAAGAATAGAGAGGTTAAGTTAAGTGAAATAACCATTGGTAGAGGGGTGGGTAACAATCTCTCACTAGGTTTTGGTAAATATGTGCTTGGTCATTTGTAAATTATCAAACATGTTGTTGGTGGAATTTTACAAGTTCACAATATATTCAGTCGGGATTTGTATTTTAATAAAAACATCTTAGTTTTTGTGATGATTTTGAAGGGAAAAGTGTCTCTGCATTGATAAAATTTGAATATGCGAAAGTTTGGTGTTTTCTTTGTTGCACATGTATTCGCTCAGCATTGTCTATATTGATCAATATGTTGTTTGCGTATAATTGCGTGCGCAAAATCAAACTCGTTTGTCCTACGTAATTATAGTTACACCTTAAAAGCACATGTAGAGCTAGTTTGTTTTCAATATTGTTTCCTTCCTGAAATGTGAATTGCCAGCCTTCATTTAGGCACGGGCATGTTCCAAAGTTGGGACGTCTGCATTTTTTTAATGATAGTGTCGTGTGTATTGTGTGACGTCTTGCAATATATAGTCTTTAGAGAGAGTGGTTTTTGCATTCGAGAGGTCTGTGTAAATTTAGAATGTTGTTCATCTTCAGGTCTTGGATAAGTAGACGGTAGCTATTTTTCTCACTGTGTTGTTTCGATTGTGTTTCTGGTGTTGCGGATGGAGTAGTACAGGAGTGAGTTTGAGGTGGTGTGATTTTCGCTAGGGTAATTGCATCTCATAAGTGTTATTTTTAGCTATTGTAGATGAATAACCTGAGCGGCTCTATCGGATACAATTGTGCAAATTTCTTTTGCAATATTGAAAGGAATATCTGTCTTGGTAGGTTTGGGATGGTATGAGTTGAAAAGAATATACTTTTGTGAGTGTTGATTTGTGTCATAAGTCAATAGCAGTATGCTAATTGGAATTCAACAATCAAAATATACAGAAATGGGAGCAGTTCAGCGCGTTATACTATTGTAAATTCAACGTGAGGTTTTACACTATTATACATTTTGCAGTCTTTAAATTGGCGGAGTGTATGTCTAAATAAATGTCGTACAAGTTAAGGTATAGTGAATTTAAAAACCACATTAGAAAGTTCGGAAGCAGAGGTGCTGCTTTGTTTCCCATCACAATACAACGTTGCTGGCGGTATGTTTCATCGAATTGGAAGTAGTTGTTTTGAAGTATGAACTTTATGGATTCTATGATAAATGTGTGGTTAATGTTGTTCAGGAGATCTTTGGTGTATTCTTCTATCCAGTATTCAATTGCTTCTTTTCCGTAATCATAAGTCCTCTTGGTGTAGAGTTTGAGGACATCGAAGTTGGTTAAAAGAAAAGAGCTATACCATTGATAGTTTTAGGTTGGTGTATAGCATACCAATATCGTCTCTAATGCGTTTTAGAAAAGGTTTGAAGAAAATGTCAAATGAAGTTGTTTCGATGGCGTGTTTCGCAAGCTGCACCCGCTACAATTTGCCTCAATTTCAGCACTTTTGTTTTGGTGAAAATATAGACACAGGAGTTCAATTTACAGCCATTTGTGATTGATTCACTCTTGTGGAAGTTTAGGAGGCCATAGAAAAGGCAAGGCTTGCAATTGAATTTTGTGATGTAATCCTTTTCTTTTTCAGTGCAACATTTTCTAAGATTGAGTATTAACAATTTAAGATATTTCAACGTATTCTGTTTGTAATTTGCAAATATTTCATACTATTGATCATGGGTTATCCATTAGAATAAGAGTACTCCGCGTGTTTGCTGCTTTGTCAGTTTTCTGTTAGATTCTAGTGCAATAGCGGTTTCCCTAGTAGAATGTTCAAATGTTGTATAATTGTAGGTTTTTGAAGTGTGTAGCAGAAATTCTGGATATGGTTGCAGATGTCAACTGGTTTTATTCCTCCCCTTCGGAGGAATTTGGTTACTTTCGTTTCTTACTAGAGAATAATCATTGTTACTTAGGATGATTAATGCTTCAGTTAGGCGAAGTTTTATACAGAATTCTGCTACATATTTTTCATTGGGGTTAGGTCTTCGTGTTGTGGATGTAAATGCGAGACCTTTAGAGACAATTTCGATTTGTAATGTGGATATGGTTTTCTTGGAGAGATTGGTTATTTTGTGTTTCTCCTGTAGATTCTGTTACAACGCGTGTCCTGATATGTTGCTAGTGGAGCGGTTGTAGTTGTGGTAATGTAGTGAGGGTGGAATGGTTGGAGTTGTGTCGTTCGGGTGTCTATTCTCTCGTGAGTGGTAGGGGTATTTTTTCTGTAGGGTGTTCTTTGGTACTGCTCTATGAATCTGCGTGTTGGAGTTGAATTTCCGAATATTGAATGATCGTGTTGAAGTGTAGAGAGGATCTCGCATCTCTTTCTCAATAGCCGAAGCGGAGAATTGAAACCGTAATTAAACTAATTATTACTCTTCCTAGTCATGGGATGGTTATATTTCGTGTTTCGAGTTAAAAGGGGTTATCAATTGTTGGGTTGACTTTAGTTGGTATCTCGGTGGTAGGGTGGTTTTTTGTGCGTATGTTGCAAGTCTAAAATCGGTAGGGGTATTTATTGGTTTTTGTAAGTATTATGTGCGCATTTCATCAGAAAGGGGTTATCTGAGAACTATTTTTTAAAATTGTGATTCAGAGCCGAGTTAAATTTTTAGGTTTTCCTATCGCGTTAGGGAAATAATCTCCGATTTGCAATCGTCCTTCCGTAATTTGGATACATTCAACAAATGTTCACTGGCGCGGGATTTGAATTCTGAGCTCATATCGTTATTAATCAATTTGTATTTTTTTTTCGTGTTTATAAGCCTTAAGTTTGAGCAGTTCGATTTCTACTTCCATCGTTTCTATATATATTTTTCTTTTAGTGTTCTTTGTTGTTCTGGCTCACTTCGGATGGGTTTAATTTTGCGTTTGCGCGGTATGATCGGTGCTGTGGTATTAATCGATTTTGTATAGATGAATGCCTTATTGTTATTTTAAATCATATACAGGTGTCTTTTAGCTTTCAATTTGTACAGGCTTTAGTCTTAATTTACATTTGTGCCATCCTAGAGTATCGCCTAGAAACGTTTGTGGATACCTTACACAAAACCAGTATTCATTTCTCTTTTTAAACCGGACACCTATTGCCAAAATGTTAAGTTATATTGGCAAACCACTGTTATCTTTTATCGACCAGAGGTGGGGCACAAACGGATTGAAATGCACCTTTATTATATATATATATATATATATATGTATATATATATATATATATATATATATATATATATATGTGTGTGTGTGTGTGTGTGTGTGTGTGTGTGTGTGTGTGTGTGTGTTTCTTTCGGATCCCGATTAATAAACTTACAATTCTTAAGTCTGTCGGAGGCTATAGTTGAAAAGAGATCCTGAAAGCACCGTGTAAAATGTCTGAACCAGGAACCCTGTCAATACACTCACGCATTAAATATTTTAGGATTAACTTGCTATAATACTTCCTCAACTTGAATTATTATTTAGTGTGTTTGGATTAAATTTGCAAATGAGCATAAAATGTAAAGATATATCTCATCCAAATTTAACGGTAGTTTTGAAATATTAAATATCAGCTAAGTTATAACTGGAAGCAGCAGATCTAAGTTTCCCTCAGAGGTTCAAGACACTTCCAAAACAGGCGGATAGCTTTGTCACTGAAAATATATTTCAAAGCCTCTTCATTTGATCAACAGCTACGAATTTGTCCTGTACGAAAGCGTTAAATATTATTGTCTGAAATATGTGCCTCATATAGTAATTATTGCGATTAAGATAACGAAAATTTTAAGGTTAGAAATTGAGGTGTACAATGGCACAGGCCTTCTCCAATGAGCATTTCTGACACTATCCGATTATAAGAGTCGAATGCTCATTTCACTCATATTACCGGTTATCTGCGAGTATCTCCAGTCAGGTTTGGGATACAATCTCTACCCTCACACCCACAAGATAGAAAAATTCTTATTCCACTTATGAAGGTACAGGACTGGTGATACATCCTAAGATCATTGTTTCGGAGGACTATTTTCAATATATGTTGGGCACGCCTTACAGAACATTGGGCAGGAGTCATATTGGCAGCCTGACCTCTTGTAATTCTCAAATTCCGTTAAAATTTTGCTGAATTACGATTCAATTTTAACGTTCTGGAACGCCGTTGACTGTTCACCAATAAATCGAGTATTTGCTGAAATTCAAGAAAGGAATTTTTTAAATCATAACATTTATAACCGAACATCATGTGTCAGTTCTCTTACGGTAACATTTTATGAACAAATCTAAGTGCCCGTCTCTTTGATGCAACCAGAGTTGTATCCACCATCAGGCACATAATCTGAGAGCCCTAAACAGTTTGTCGATTACAAAAAAAAATTGAATTTTCCTTTTTCAGAAGTCAATTATCTGAATGGAAATTTATGTTCCTTCAACTATAGTATTGAATATTCAAACTAAAATTGAAACATTCAAATCTGAACGAACATGTGTACTAATTAGTGTCCAAAGGTATAATATATTATTGTATTGCTTAATTGCGGCATTGATCAACATAAGACTGACCATGTGCGATAAATTATATCCCTATAAAACTTCAAGTATGCTGCAGAGGATGTTTTAAATGTAACGTCGAATTTCTTTTAGAAAGATTAGCTTTCCTTATGTATATTATTAAAACTGTTAGAGATATCCTAAGCTAATAACGGTGGCAACCGCATAAGGTAATACTGAAAATTAGGAATACCAGGGGAAATTTATTAATAAAGAGAATAGTAATTGTGTTTTACAATACTGTCTAGAACTTAATGGTTCATAAACATTATGAATCGTATATCTAAAGAAAATTCAAACACTGCAAAAAGATAGAAATGGTGAGAACACACACACACAATTATATTCTTTTTTTCTTTTACGAGTTTCAGTCATTTGACTGCGGCCATCCTGGAGCACCGCCTTTAGTCGAACACATCGACCTCAGAACTTATTCATTGTAAGCCCAGTACTTATTCTATCGTTTTCTTTTGCCGAACCGCTAAGTGACGGGGACACAAACACACCAGCATAGGTTGTCAAGCGATGGCGGGGGGGGGACAAACAGACAGAAACACACATTAAGAATATATATATACATATTACGACGGGCTTCTTCTAGTTTCCGTCTACCAAATCCACTCACAAGGCTTTGGTCGGCCCGAAGCTATAGTATAAGACACTTGCCCAAGGTGTCGTGCAGTGGGACTGAACCCGGGACCATGTGGCTGGTAGACAAGCTACTTATCACATAACCACGCCAATTTATACCTGCTTCAAGGAAAATAACTTATTGGTTATATGAATATTGGGAAGCAAATGCAGAACATTCGTTTTTAACAGTCACATAGTTATATACATATATAGTTAAGCTGAAAAATTAGGAAAGATGCGTCTCTTAGTGAGTTTATAGTAAACATTTACTTTCTTCTTGAATAAAACAAGGTAAATTTCGTTTCTAATTGATAAATAAGTATTATAGTTTATTTCATTAGATCAACACACTCAGCTTTCTTAAACATTTTGACTATTTGACAATGAGCGACATTCTACAACAGTAATTCAAGGAAATTCAAGGCATATTGAATGTTAAAAGACATGTTGAGTACTGCATTAAAACCTTCTGTAGCCATATTAATAAATGATAACATTAAGTATGAATAAGGATGTGAAAAGAAAATCTCCAGAATGTGATCCAATCTTTTTAAAGCAAACATACCTTCGTTGTAGATATAGAACTTGACGTAAAACCTAATACTGGAAGCATAGTGGTGATACATAGGAACACACATGCGGCTGACTGTATAAAAGAGAAAAACCTCTATTGCAGAAAGCGTTTAAATATTATTTACCCTTAGAATATTTACTTGTATGTTCTTGGATTCTTGGGGGAGACGGTTCGATATTTCGTCAAGGTAATGCAGCTCAAATATTAATTTTCCAACATAGACGCTGAAATAAAATCTTGATTTCGTGATATAGTTAAATCTTTTCTGCAAAACGAGTTATTGTTGTAATATATTTCACGGACATTTGGACTCTGCGTGGAATTAAATCTTGTTTGTAAGTACAAGACTGTAAATGCGTTGGTAAGGATTACCCCTGTATACATTTATATTTAACTAACATGGTGGAGTACACAAGCAGTACAGAAGGTTATGTAGAATAATACAAGATAATACTTCTAGGAAATACAACAAATGGGATATATCTGAAGCTATGGAGCAGTTACAAGAGTGTAGATCATTTTATTAATATTTGCAAAAAGACGTTATATAAATACGTTTGCTTACGTTATGGGTCGTAGATGGGGAAATCAGCAGATATAACGTATATAGCTGTAAATATCATCTAGTAACAAGCAAGAAAATAAAGGTCAACATTGTTTGTAAAAGAAATAAAATATTAAAAAGAAAACAACGTGGAACACTCTTAGTGTTTTCATTTAAAGCTGATGGTAAATGATTTTATGAAATACAATTGACCTATACAGAAAAACCGCATCTAATCTTTGCCCTAAATTACGATGCAAAAGAAATAAAACATTTGAATATTATGTACGGTTTAATTTCTAACACATTTGTTGGAAACCTTAAGCTGTAATGAGAGGATATTTGTATTCTTCGAATCTCCGATCGAGTAATTGTTCAACATAGATCACATTGAATGTTATACGTATGTTCTAAAAATAAGTATAAGTTCTTTCCTAGATTTTTGATTTAAAACCTATAATATAACGTGTGCTGTTGTAATGGACTTTGTAATCGACAATCACAATACTCCTCTAATAAGAGAACAGGCAGATAAAACATTCTTAGCAAATATGATACCCTGAATAAACGAATATTAACTGAATAATTTCGAAAAATCTATTTGATTATCGAAAATTATATTCAATAGTAATTAAGGTCTAATAATAAGTTTAAAGCGGGTAAAACCTTATAAATCACGGCAACAATAGATAACTTCAAAATGATTTGTTTTAAGGTGCAGTGGAGAAGGAAATAGGCTAGAATGAATGTTTTAGTGTTATTCGTATTACATGACCCAAACATTGACATATTCACTTTTTCCGTATCCGTAATATAGAGAAGATACACTTATCATCAGAAGAGTTATATAATACTAGTGCAGAGTAATTAGACGTATTTCAAAAAATCTTATTATGCGAGAAGGAAACAAATTATTACACTAACACAACAGGGGACATGCATATTTTTATCATCTGCCTCAACGAATAAACGTTCTATTAAGCTTCTGGGAACTGCCGAAAGGTTTTGTTCTTTTATTCTTTTACGTGTTTCAGTCGTTTGACTGTGGCCATGCGGTAGCACCACCTTTAGTCGAACAGATCAGCCCCCAGAACTTATTCTTTTATGTAAGCCCAGTACTTATTTTATCATCCCTTTTGCTTAAACGCTAAGTGACGGAGACGCAAACACAACAGTATCGGTAGTCAAGCGATGGTCGGATGACAACTACAGACATAGAAACACACAAGGAGAATATATCTACAAACACACACACACACACACACACACACACATATATATATATATATATATACGGCGGTATTCTTTCAGTTTCCGTCTACCAAATCCACTCACACAGCTTTGGTTGGCCCGAGGCTATAGTAGAAGACACTTTCCCAAGGTGCCACGCATTTGAATTGAATCCACAACCATGTGGTTAGTAAGCAAACTACTTACCACAGTGCTTCTCCTACGCCTATGAAGCCACTCCTACGCTTATAGGCGATAAGGATAGGCAATAAAGATAAAAGTTCTAATGAACGACTAAAAAAAATATGAATAGAAAAAAATCCTTAAAATTCGAAAATGTATTCAGTAGAACGGATAAAGGCATAACAAGAACAAAAAATGTGTAACATGAAAGGTAGTAAGAGAATTAGAACTAAGGATCCATATCTACTGTAAAGAATTTTCCAAATGTATATGCTCATGCTTAATATGAAGCCGAATTGCTGAACAGAGAATATTATCAACACCTGCAAAATGAAAATATAAATCTTAATTATTGCATTAGTTCAAGTTAATTAAATCGGTTATTGAAATACGCGATCCGGATTTAGAAGGGACAAACGTGTAAGGAATTATACAGAGAAAACTGCGTAGTTACTATTGTTTGAAAATTAATAAAAAAGTGATGAATACCATTCAATTTACACACACGCACGGTATAAACTAACACACCGCACATAATGTATCTGAAAAGAAGATAACAATAGAAAATATGCTTTTCTCTCTCCACAAGTCACTAAACAAAGAGGGAACAAACAAGTAAAGCCACGGGGCGGGGATCTGTCGATTAAGATGACCACGGTACGCAACTGATTCTTGAAGTTATTGACCCCGAAAGTATGAAAAGCAAAAACAATTTGGTCGAAAATTGAACTCAGAACGTAAAGACAGACAAAATTATGTTAACCCACTAATGTTTGCTGTAGTCTTATTAATAAAAACTCTCCATGGACCGAATTTATATATCAGAATATAATTGCAATATATGAGGACTAGCATAAATAATACAAATAGTTAAAATAATGGTTTTAATTTTTGGCACAATTTCGGATGATGAGCCAAATCCTATAAATTGATTACGCTACATTCTCCGTCCTCACTTATCGATCGTTAATAATCTATAAGCCTTATGGTCACTAAAGGCGACTTCCCTCACTCCATCTCTCCACTTCTCTCTCTCTCCATCTGTTTCTCTCTCTTTCAATCTTGGAAAGTAAAAACCTCATACACAAAGTAGACCACTGGAAACGGATCATCTTCGCCAGATTCACTCAACATTTAATAAAATTCCTTGTAGCAAGCACCTGTAAAACTGACCGACAAGAAAATAATTGTCTTCACCCCTTTCAGACCTGACCGTCATGCAGTCTCTTTCAACACTGCAATGATGCAAGTGAACATTGGCTTCGCTCGGTGACAAGTTTCGCGATGTAATATGTCGACAAGCGGACATGCTTTACACGTGATAGGGTGAGATAAGCCTTTTGAAATATACCTATATATTAGATATGGTATGGCGGTAATGTTTGCAAGGAGAAAAGCTTCAAATTTCTGCACACATGTCCGGCATATCCGACTGACGGCAGTTCTGTGGGTGTAGAGTTTATTACATGCAAACAGAGTCTCCCAGTAGCACTGGCAGGCCAGTAATTTCCGGAAACCTTCGAAATAGTCCGATTGGAATGCCATCCGGAACAGACTGGCGAGTTAAAGTTCATCAACATCTAGAGTACCCCTACTAACATCATTATTTTATTTCACCACTATCACGCTATACAACACAACAGTAAAACAAAATACATTACCCTACAGGTTGGGGAACGTGAAAACTTGACGATACTCAAGGCGCAGGAGGTCCAACTGCGGTATTCATTTCATCTAAGATTGCTGCTTATTCAGATTCACGAACGGTTGGGATGCGAGTCTCAGAAACGGTAAACATTCGGTGGATGTGCCGCAAGCTTAACCCATGTCTGTGCACCGATAGGCACGGTGTACCCAACCCATCAGTATCGGGCGTTAGAAATAACACGGTGACAATACTTATTCATTTTCGCCAAGGAAACGGTGAATGAACAGCAGGCTCTGAGCATGTCAGCGCATCGATATCCACGGCATACACTCACAATCATTTTAAAAACGTTGAAAAGAAAACGGTAACCATACCAGCTCATTCTCGCCAAGGAGACGGTGGATTTACTGTGGGCTTGGCAGAGATGGCCACAGCAAAACCAACCCATCATTCACAGGCCATTGACAATGAGACAGTGTCCATAACTTCTATTAGTCATCAAGGAAACGACGGATGCACCACAGACTCAGTGCATTTCTGCGCATCGATAGGCTCGGAATACCCAACATATCATTCATAGGGTGTTGACAATAAGAGGGGCCTGGCTGTGGTGTCAGTCTTTTCCTAAAGAAGTAGAGAAGCAAACACTACAGCTACACTAAGAACGAATTGTAACACAGCACGACGGTGTAGTGATATGAAATGACTAAGGTGATCTATGTGCTCGTAACCTCTGCTGGACGTTACAATGATAGCCGCCTCTCGGCCGATTTTATGGTAATCTACCTTTCCTACACGTAACATCGTTTCAGTCTTCTAGTTGGAAGAGAGTTGAGAACTCGAACCCGATCGTTCGACGTCCTGTATCACTGTCGCTCGCAATATATATTGCACTTCCGTTGACAAGCTGCAAGCTCACCGATATCTCCGGATTAAGTTTACACCCGTTACTACCTAGTATTCTTTCACAGTTTTGCTGACTTAATCTGAACTACAGTGACCTCTTTACGGTGACGAAAGTTTGAGTCTCCATCCAGCGTCTCGGAGTCTAGTATCAGCCTTTTCATTTACATTTTAAAATGCCATATATGTATTAAGCCGATCCTGTAGTCATCGACAACGTGATTGCTACTCGAATAGTCGGCATTCAGTAATCCTTTTTATATCTATTCCACTTGATCTGATATTGTTGAGCAGGTGATCAATTTCGAAGATGACCCACGTATATTTTATGCAACCAATTTATAGTATGACAATTTGGCGGGGTGATATGTAGAAAAAGGGAGGATGACTTAGCGTTTACGTTTTGGGATAGAGGCAGCTTAGATGTCCCTCTCGTTAAATGTAATGTGTTGGTCTTTATGATAGAAAATTTAGGCTTCAAGACATGTTCGATTTGAAACATCCGAAATTCTATTCTTTTATTCTTTTACGTGTTTCAGGCACTTGACTGCAGCAATGCTGGAACACCACCTTTAGTCGAACACTTCAACCCTAAGAACTTATTATTTCTAAGCGTAGTCCTTATTTTATCGGTTTGTTTCAACAAACAGCTTGGTGACGGGGACTCAAACACACCAGCGACAGTGGGGGACAAAAACACATACACAGTGTATATATATATATATATATATATATATATATATATATATATATATATATATATATATATTTGTGTGTGTGTATGTATGTATACACATGCACACACACACACACACACACACACATATATATATATATATATATATATATATACACTACGAGTCTCTTCCAGTTTCCGTGTGCCACATCCATTCAAAAATATTTGGTAGTGCCGAAGTTATAGTAGCAAACCCTTGCCCAAGTTGTCACACACTGGGACTGAACACAGAATCATGTTGTTGTTAAGCAAGCTACTTACCACACAGTCACTTATCAATTATATTGATGTCTTTTTCTGTTTGCTATGCAAAATATATGTTTGGTTGTCTGTGCTCATGATTAAATTTGCATTGTTTTTATTGATTTCCGTTACTTTTTTTCCTAGTTATGTTGTCCACTACACTGCCGTTGCGATGTTTGTAGAAGTAGTGCTGGTAACATTGTTAGTAGCATTTGGATTTGTGTGTTGTTGTTTTTTGTTGTTTTCAGGAGATTTTGAATGGATTCGGGGAGAAATGTTGTACATTGTTTGATGTATTGGAAGCATTGAAGAAGAGTTCTGAGAAGTACATAAAGCAAATAAGGGCTGCAATAAGAATGGAACGCATGCAAGAGAAAGTATTGCCTGGAATAGCTCGAATACTCCAGAAAGTGCCCGAAATATAAAGGGTGTTACTTTAGTTTAAATGTACTGAATAAACGTATGTCTTTAGCGTGAAACTCTGATTTTTTCTTTCACGATGACGGTGATTATGATGATTATGATGATGATGATGATGATGATGATGATGATGATGATGATGATGATGATGATGATGATGATGATGATGATGATGATGATGATGATGATGATGATGATGATGATGATGATGATGATGATGATGATGAAATTAATAATAACAATAGTATTGATGATAACAACCAGCTGCTCTCATGACTTTTGATTTTAAATTATTGCAAATGTTATATATATTGATTTGATAGAAAAGATGGACTGCATCAGATAATGGAGTCAATACAATAGATTGGCTTCTCCCCTTTTCATCTTAGTGAAGTGAGCATGACCCATAGTGACTAAAAATATGTGCATCTCCGATCAAATGTACTGGGGGAGCATCATAGCCCTTTGTTAAGATGAATTAATTGGTGTTTGCGTAATTTACTTCTGAAAGCATTGAAGTTTTCTTCATATCCTTAGGAGAAATGTTATTCAGAGAAATTTTGAACATAATGGGCAACCGGACCTTAAAAAATTTAATTGATCCCCGCCTTTAAGTTCATGCGTTGGTTAACATGGTAGGAGATCAGCATGTAAAGCACAATATTTTTCATTCATTTGCCTGGAGTTCTCTTATCAGTGTGTAATTAAGGTAAGTTTATTGAGCTTCGAATGTTTGTACCAGTGCCTTTTGATGGCAAATGTAGTTTCCTCTCTCAATAATAATAAGAATTCTTTTATTCTTTTATTCTTTTACGTGTTTCAGTCATTTGA
>JACXVO010023217.1:640038-650489 GCA_015501135.1 Hapalochlaena maculosa
TTGTGCTGCACAAACAAATGCCTCAGTGCTCTTAGCCAAATGCTCAGCTCCCAGCCATTGCCACGGTCTTTCCTCTGCCTCTTCTGCTATATCCTTGAAGAACCTCTCATGCATCTTGTTTCCAACTCATTCGTCTTTCCTTTCTCTCTCCACCGACTTTACATACTCATCCTTGGCCTCATCCACCTTCACCTCACTGGCCACTACAACGTGCACCCATTCCTCACTTCCAACCACATACTCTCAGTCTTTAACACTGATCAATCTTCTGCCACCAACTTTCCTTTTGTGATCCAGCCGTGCTACAATGCTTCTAATTTGGAAGACACCGGACATTGCCAGTAATTTCCTGAATTCAATGCATTTTTCAGGTTTCCCCCACGTAGTTTACAATTTGCAATTAATTTTACCTTTCTGAGACATGCTTTCCTGATTTTCCCTTTCATTTCCCAGTTTATCACACCCTCACCCTTAACACTCCCAAATATCCACACACCCTCTCTCTATCACCCTCATAATTTATCTATTAGGAAATACAATTTCATTTGAACGTACCTTTATTCCCCTCTTCATCACCAACACCGCACACTTACCAATTCCAAATTCCATTCTGATGTCTTCAGAGTGCGTCCTCACAACCTCCACCAGTCCCTCAATTTCCCTCTCATTCCTACCAAATACCATCAAATTAACATTGAATAGGAGGTGGCTACGGCATCGAGTACAAGTCCCAAAGCCATTACTCAGCATTTCCCTGATCAAGATAATGTTGAATGGCATCATCAACATCACAAAGTGAAGCGGGTATAATGAATCACTTTGGTATATGTCCCTTCTGATGCCACCCTTCCCGAGAACCACCCTATTCGCTGTCATAACAGGTTTCCATTGGGTCATGCTTTTCTCCTAAAACCCTGCATCATTTCCAGCAACCACCATCATCGCCAGTATTTCATGTGTCCAAGAGTGAGGGACCATGTCGCATGTCTCATTGTAGTCGGTTCACGGTACATTCAAATACCGCTTCTTCATCTTTGCATCCTGCAACACTGCCTTATCAATCAGTAACTGATCGTGAGTGCCCCTGGATCTGCGTCGGCCCCCCATCTCTTCATCTGGGAAAACATCAATGCTCAGAAGGTGGCCGTAAACCTTGTCTGCGAAGTTTCTAGTTAGAAGCTTCCACATTTATGGCATGCACGTTATCGGACTGTAGTTGCTGTCAACTCTTCCCCCCAGCAGCCACATTCTGAATCAATGCTGTTCTTCCCCTAACACGCCAATCAGGAATGTCCCTAGATTCAACCACACTCTGTAGAGCAGCAGCTTTTGGTGATTGGAGACAGTGGAACTGTTTGAAACAGAAACCCTTTATTACATCTGGACCAGAAGCCTTCCAGTTCGCCATATTTTGGATACCAGCTCTCACATACTCAGTGGTTATCACAACGTTCTCCATCTGTCGCATCCCAGTAAACGTTGTTCTGGTATCTTCCAATCAGTTAGCCTTATCATTTTGTTGCTTATCTAAAGACGAAATTCCACTGAAGAACTCCCTAGCCTCATCTGCATTTGGAGTACCGTTGCTTCAAGCCTCCCCGCTACCACAAACTTTCTTATATAGTTGAGCATGGTTGTTTTGGAACTCGCTGTTCTGTCGAAAAGCAACACCCTTCCCAACAAATCTCCTAATTTTCACACTATCAGCACAGACCTTCCCCCTTACCTTTGCTAGCGCCGCAATTGTTCCTCTTTCTTTCAAACTATACTTCCTTTAGAGCACGTATTTGGCTCTCTGTCCTAGCTCTATTCCCTTTCTTACCAGATTAATCCTGCGCATTTTCTTTCCAGCACCGCGTAATACTGTCCTCTAGTCGTCTCTGTCAGTACGGCCTATTGTCCTTCTGCTCCCGCTTTCTCTCCCGCAGCAACCCAAGACGATCTGTAACAACACATGATGCCGCATACATCAGCCTCTTAAGCTCTGTAACAAACATGCTCACTTGTATTACGTTGCAAATTACGCCATGGATTATCTTCACTTTGTTCCTCACCTTCCCCTATGTATGGTCTTCATGTTTGGGATATCTATGGTCTCACTACCAAGGTAGACTTGTCTTAACTCCATAGTAATTCTTTCTCTACCAACGTCAAGTCTCTGACGACATCTCTACACTATAGGCTCTTCCGTCTCAGGATCATATCCTACCTCTGCCACAAAACCTTAAAATGACTCATTCTCACTTTCCCTAAGAATATCATTCCACACCTCCTCAGTCAACTGCATCACACCATCACCTATTTTCCCACCTGTACAACACTACCACCTGTCCTCTTTTCAGAGATGCTTTCATCACCCGACCCATTTGATTCCTGACCATCCCTGAAATCTCTTCCCTCGCCATTACCGTGAGCAACCTTTTTCTCTCAATTTGCTTTAACTGAGAGACCAAACTTGCTACACTCCTAGCACCGCATCATCTGGATTCCCACTCCGCTTTCTCTTTCCGGATGTACTCATCCGATTTGGTTCCCCCGCTTCTCAAAAAACACTCCCACAACACTCTTCTTTCCCTATCTGTCCACGGTGCTTTAAACTACTGTATTCCTAATCTCTTACATGGCTTCGTTTCGCTCCACCACCACCACCACCACCACTATCACCAGCGTCCTCAGGTTTTCGAGTAGTTGCATGGTTATGGTCAGGCCCACCCTGCTGAACAGTGGGCCACGTACCGGACGCGGGAGATTCACAACAGCCTCATTTGCGTCGTTTTCTTCAATATGTCTTTTTCTCATTCTCCCATAAATGGGTTTAGTGCATTTAAGATTACACCACCACTGGTAGTTTTATCGAGTCACCATATCTATGATGTTTACCACACAGGGCTACAAACAAAAAAAGGCGCTCTCCAGGTCCTTCCTTTTAGTTGCTTCTTACCACACCCAGGGACACTGTTTAGTGCCCTCTAATCTCCCCTCCACATGGGTTATCAATAACAATATCCCCAGCACCATCACTACCTTTGAACAACAATAATAATAGCGTACTGACATCAACAACCACAATGGTCAAATAACAACCACAATACAATAATATTCGCACACATAAAGAATAATAATACTGTCAGTTTCGAGGTAACCTTCCGAGAACCAACAACAGCACCACCAGAATAACACCAAAAATAATAATATAATAATAATAATAATAATAATAATAATAATAATAATAATAATAATAATAATTATTATTATTATTATTATAATAATATTGTTATTTTTATTGCCATTATTATTAACAACAACAACATCAACAACAACAACAACAACAATAACTCTCAGAGAGCGCAAACCTCCAGAAAGGCAACACCCCCGATTCGTCAGAGAGGTTTTTTTCTTAAATAAAAAAAAAAATCTGAAATCAACTCGAATGCTCTAACAAACGAGTATACTAAAATTGAATCTGAACACTCAAAAACAGCAAAAATATGAAAAAGAGAAAGCAGAAAAATAATATAGATTCAATTCAAAATGTTACGTTCTATTTACTGAAAGAAAGCTTCGTCTTTATTATGTTAATGGTGTGTGTACGGAAATAGTCTGCTATGTGTAATATATCACGTATCATTCGGACTATTTTCTTTTGTTACCTTGTCCTCTGACCTAGATACCCAAAATTCTAATCAGTTCTAAGTTAAACCATGACAAACATTTTCACCAAGTTCGGGGGGTTCGCTGAAGCGATGTGAATGCCAGGCGATTAACAAACAAATATACAAACAAAACCATCGCCAAATACGTTGGAGGAGGTAATAATTGAATAGATCGAGTAAATAGCGTAATTTCATGCGTGGCTGTCCAGATGAACATCCTTGAAAGGTAGTATACTACTTGACGTGAATAGAGCTGTGCAAGACATGTGTTAGTTATCATAGCAATTAAATATAGTAACATATTAAAAAAATTATATTAGTGATCGTATTAATAGTGATAGAAATCGGGTGGAATCTCCGCATATCCTGATCGATGTTGCATCTATTAATGAGGTAAAACTAAAATCACTGATAAACATTCAACCTGATAATTACTACCTCATATAAGTGATAATGTATGAATGAAATACTATGTATAACGCTGGTAATGAAACTGAAGACAGTAATGGTTGCAGAGATTCTTCTCCGTCTCCACCCTGTCTATATCTAGAAAGTTACCAACACACACGGCGTAGATGATATAAACACTTCTTTAGTGTGGTCATGGAGAGCTACTGATAAGCAACATTGTAGATGAAATTGGTTCAGAAATTAAGAGATACTGACGAGTTTATTATAATAATGAAGAGAAAACATATTTTTTTCTACTCACAGAACAACGATTAAGTGTCCAAGGTAGAGCATCTGTTTTTCAAAGAAATAGAGTTGAAATCTATCAAATGTCATGTTTTGAAATATAGCAGCAACGGACCCGATTCATGTACAGTTTTTACTAATAAAAGTACTTTAATAGAACAAAAAAGAGAGCACGGGCAGATTACGCCATGGGGGACTTATAGATGCACTGGAAGAAGACAATAAGATTAACGGTGACAAGACATATTTAAAAAAGTGAATTTACGACCGAATAAAAGTAAAACTACATGGGGACAACTGTGGTATTATTTGCAAGCTTAACTATGTTGACGGGTAGAAATTGAGACAGGAAACGAAAAACTTGATTTAATTTCCCATATACTTTAGTACTAAAACATCACAGAAATACAAAAATTGAAGAAGACGACATGTATTTATATATCAGAACATCTGAGTGTTCATGTCAAGAAAAAGAAATATAATGGGTGCGATAAAAGAAACTATCAAAGCCAAGAAATAGGAATATAGGCAGCGTTAGATATGTACTCGAAGGAGATTTCTGTGTGAGACCAAACTTTGGAAGAGGTGTTTAACAAGGAATAGAACTGCACGTCACTACAAATGAAGTATAATATTCAACGAAAGGTGTTCATGGAAGAATTGATACAACGCTTGGTAAGAAAACACAAACCAAAGCCAGTATAATGCAACAAAACTGTGAGGAGTTACCTTTAGAGGAGATTATTCAGGGTAGACTCGAAGTTATTCTATAACAAAATAAAATGGAAATTGACATACGAAAAGTTGATAACAGATAAGAAAGAAAGTCAGATATTGGAGTGACATTTGGAGCAAAGACAAGGAGCTGTAAAGGAATGATGAATGGTTATGAGCATTAAAACTATCCATATTTCGTCCAAAACATTCATAACGATTCATACCGCTTAGTGCAGTGAACGATATATGTAACAGAAGGTGCAACTGGAAGTACATACATGAATAGATACACAGCGCAAGGGCTTTATAAATTCCGATCAAGTAACACCAGGATGGTTGACAATGGGTAGGACATTTAAAGAGAAAGGAAAAGAAAAGGCCCTAGACGATTGCACCCCAGTAACCTGCTAGCTGCTTACGTGGAAATTATTGGCTCGAATTATTGCAGCTCCCATTTACGAACAAGTCATGGAATAGTGGCATCCTACCACAAGACAAGAACAGCTACACACGTTAGTGCAGAAGAAGTAGTAAAAACCGACTTAATAGTTTAAGAACATTAGTACTCGAGAGGAGAATCTAAAATAGAGGACGGCTGCGTTCACTGTTCTTTTTGCTGTCCATGATAATACGTAGATTTGATACTGAGAAAAGTAAAGGTTGCATATATACTCAAATGCCGGCCAAACAAGCTAGCCACTTGATCTCAAACATTATGGTAAAGATTAATCGGAAATCAGTGGCCTACATGAAACAGCGTATACATTCAATGCTGATATCAGATGTAATCCCGACTGAAATGTGTCGCATGTTAGACATGAAGAGCGATAACATCAAATGCATTGAATGACAAACGCCATGGGAGATTAAAGCAGATAGAATAAACGCGGTATATGTATTGCGGGAATTTTGAAATGGACAAAATAATGGAGAACGAAATGACATAAAACTTTAATATGAAATGCTTGTGCAGAATGAGACTGATATTAAATGGAAGGAATATGGGCAACAGTTAAAATAATGACAAGGAACTTAGATAATATATATGGAAAACTCCACCAAAGAAGTAACACAAACAATCAACCTGTACCGAGAAAAATACATGTAAGGAAACTTAATTTACGTGAAAATGCATTAGATTTGAAAAGAGTACAAGCCTGGCATGTGCGAATATCACAGGAACACTGCTATTGCAATTAAGAAGCTCAGACCTGTGTAGAGTGGAGAATTGTAAAAATAAGAAAATGCATATGCGAATGAAAAAAGAATAACACTGAAAATAGACGGATAGTGAAAAGAATGCATAGGCAATTTTATAGGGATGTTGAAGATACGCCATAAAGAGAAAAATGAAGACTATGGATGACAAACATATATTTAAAACAGGAAACCAAGGATCTAATTTTTACTGCTCAAGGGCTATCGCTAAGAACAAATTACACCAAATAGAGAATAAAGAACGTATAGGAAAGTTGTATGTCTAGAATCTATGAACAAATGTTGACCCTGCATGGTATATTACAACTCAATGTACGACACTGACCCAGATACACGCCACATAAATATAGTAATGCTTTCCCATTGGAGATTTTGCGACAATTATGACCCGAAAGGAGAATAAACTTGATATAATCGTAAAACCGAAAGCTTCATCAAACCGTAAATATAATGATTCTATGAGATTTCATATTTCAGTAAGTCCATTGACAAAGTATATGAGGCCAGGCATATTTTTACTTAAGAACGTATGCTGAATCCTAGATATAGTATGCCGAGGTGTCAACAACACCTGCAATAATGAAGAAAACATGCAAAAATAATACAGATTGGGTTTGTAATTTAAGCAGTTGTGGTCGATGAAAATGGGTGTAGTAATATCAATAGTTTTCTTTATGACTGGAAACAGTGTGTAAAACTTGAGGATGTAATGTGTGTACAATACTTGCAGAAGACAACACTTCTTTGAACAAATTGTATACCCCACTACGTGCACAAAAATTATGGGCTGTTACTTTGGTTCACTGGTAGTGAACAGCTGGGCCCATAGTACATTTACAGCATTAGAATATGCGCCGTTGTTTAATATTAATAATAATAATAACAATAATAATACTTTATATAGTAATGATTGCAGTTCCTATTTAAGTACATTTTAATGTTCAATAGAAAATAAGTCAGTTAAAAATCTGATACGTAAACAAAGAAGCACACAAATTGATCTAACAGTACTAAATTATACAAGAAAAAAAGTAATCAGATGATTGAGTAGATGGCGATTAAGTAAACCAGTATCACTGAATGCCACACTGAGCTCAAAATGTGAAATTCTATATCACATGACAATGATTGGAACATCCGGTGTGCACCTAAGGGTATAATTTCAATTAAAGGTGTTGATATTACAAATCTTTATCATTTTCATGATATATACGAACAATTCTCAATTACTGTATAAGGATAAAATATTAGAACCGACGACATTTACCTAAACATCCTACCTGCGAAGCCTTTATTATAAACAAAATTCAGTTAATTTGGTCTTATGTATATATTTTAAAAGTATAATGTTTATGAGACTAACAGATCCACAAACTCCGAAAATTATAGAAAACGGCTATATGAAAGCCATATTTAACTATAGGTATATCACGATAGAAACTTTCAATGAAATGTAATGCGTTAAACTGAATGCATTATTAGGTATTAAATGAGCATTAGACTCTTCAGGTACAAATGTTTGAAAAGAAACCCCTGAAATTTTAGAAGACGATAGCAAACACAATATTTACAGTAAAGTCTACTCCATGAAAATGAAGTAGTATAGGAACTTCAGAAAAACACACTTTGGGCATAATTAAATAAGCCTTCAAGATAAATGACGTAAAACCTGTAACCAGTAATTAAAGCAAATGTATTAACCAGGAAGTGATAGAATTCCAAACATCTCACTGAATGGCTTCCCAGAGAGCCATAAAATACGAAATTCACAGCAAAATTGTGCATCAAAATCCCTCTTGGCTATTCAGTGGGGTTACATTCCTGCGTCTAAAATTATAGAGACAAATGAATCAAAAGTTTATAGAGTCTCAACCTACCGAAGAACAATGCATAAAATACTAAAATGTCTTCCTTCATTACACGTATGGTTTTTCTTTTTCGTTATAATATTCCCTAATGAGCAAAATAGAAGACAACGCACATTCTATGGTTGCAAAAATCAGCGACTCATCAATAACCTGAACTTGAGTTTTACCACTAAATACACTCAAAAATGTCCTTTGCCTGAATATTCGTAAAAATAAAACATTTTATAAACTACCTCAGCTGGATTAAATAATGTCTGAAAATGTAAAATAAAGCAGAATGTTTGAGAGTACGATGTCCCGTAGGATAAATTGATTTTGAAGTGTTTCAATGGAAATATATTAATTTGATGTGGTACCTTCCAGAATGACTTCATATACTCAATCTTCTTTGTCTGATAGTAATGCCCCAAGCGATATTTCTTTATTATGTATAATTCGTCTATAAAATATTTTGTTTAATATATTAATCGTCTCATTTGCAAAAAAATAATAAAACTTCTTGAAATCTCTGATGAACGGATGTTAAACCGTACTTTACTATCTGTTTTGAAAGGATGAATTGGAAAAGGCGACATTCGTGGTATTTGAACTGAGGCGTACATGGCCAAACTACAGCTATGCTTTTCGTCTGGGGAAACTATTAACGCTGGACGAATACGTATCCTCAATTTGTTCTCTTGTCAACACGTAAGGTGTCTTGGTGGAATTTCAAAACTTAGGTCTCACTATATGATGTTGTTGATGTTGATACTATTATTATTATTATTATTATTATTATTATTATTATTATTATTATTATTATTATTATTATTATTGTTATTATTATTATTATTTATTATTATTATTATTGTTATTGTTATTATTATTATTATTATTATTATTATTATTATTATTATTATTATTATTATTATTATTATTATTATTATTATTATTATTATTATTATTATTATTATTATTATTATTATTATTAGGAATAGGGAAGTATAAAGCTCGTGGACAGATAGGGAAAGAAGGGTGTTGTGAGAGTGCTATTTGATAAGCGGAGGAACCAAATAAGGAAGAGTACATCCGGAAATAGAAAGAGGATTGGGAAGCCAAAGGAGGTGGTGCAAGTAGTGTGGAAAATTTGGTTTCTCAATTAAAGCAAATTGAGAGAAACAGCATGCACACAGTGATGGTGAGAGAGGAGATAGCAGCGATGGTCAGGGATCAAATGGGTAGGGAAAGTGAAGGTGAGGAAAGCAGCTCCGAAAAGAGTACCGATGGTGGTATTGTACAGCTGGGAAAAGTAGGTGATGGTGTTATACAGTTGACTGAGGAGGACTGGAATGGTATGTTTGGCGAAAGTAAGGATGATACTTTTGAAGGTTTTGTGGGAGAGAAAGATATGATCCTGAAACTGAAGAACCTGTAGAGGGGGTAGGTGTGTGGAGTTGTAGTGATGAAGTCAGAGACCTGACGTTGTTAGAGAAAAACGTACTTAGGGAGTTAAGAGAAGTCTACCTTGGTAGCGAGAATATAGGTATCCCAAACATGAAGAGCATAGATAGGCAGAAAGTGAGGGACAAAGTGAAACTAGTCCGGGGCGTAATTTGCAGCGTCATACTGGGGATTTGGAGTGGTCCGACTGGCAGCTGAATGACATGAACATTAAGACCAGAAAATTACTGTCAACGTCCGGGGTTTTCCACATTAGACGCAGCGTAGCCATGCTGTATCACAAGAGGAAAGATGGTAGGAGATGATTGATGAGTGTGAAACAGTGTTAGGGGTGAGGAGATATCAGTGAAGGAGTATGCAATTAGAAGTGAGGAATGGATGCTGAAGGATGTGGCAAGTCAGCTGTAATTGGATGAGACCAAAGATGAATATGTGAAGCGGGTGGAGAGAGAGAATTTACAGACGAATTAGGTTGGAAGAAGATGCACGAGAAGTTCTTACAGGAAGTAGCAGTGGTGGCGGAGAAATGATCGTGGCAACGGCTGAGAGCTGGGCATTTGGTTAGGAGCTCAGAGTAATTTGAAATGCCGCGTTCCCAGGGAGAAAATGTTGCTGAAGAATGCCGGATTTTTGGAAATGTTTTCTGAATCGGTTGCACACTTTGCTGCAGGGTGTAGTTGTTTGGATCAGAAGAGGTACCGTAGAAGGCATCCACATGGGACTCCGGATTTACTGGGAAGTAAGTGCGAAGGTATGGGCGAGATGGGCTGAGAAGTAGTTTGAGGAGATACATGAGGAGGTAAGAAATGGTAAGGACAGTAATGTAGAGATATGGTGGGATAAAAGTGTCATGACTGCC
>JACXVO010023217.1:1396036-1413259 GCA_015501135.1 Hapalochlaena maculosa
CCAGGGTACTTGATATCAAGAGAATACAGTCCCACTTTCCACCATCGTTTTTTTTACTGAAGCGTGTGCCCCAACATACGTTATAATTTACCACAAACGCTTCCATTAATTTCTTTACAAGTGTCTTCCTGTTACGAAATACATAACCAATTACTTTCAAATTTTATGCATGTCTTACTTTGGTTTCATGTTGTGTCATGTGCAACAATGATCTCAACTTATTTTAGACATTTACCTTCCTAATGCCACTTCATTATTATCGCAACTGTTGCAACTTTGCAATTTATATACTCACATGTCAATTAATATTAAATACTTCACAGTGTATCAAACTGCATTTCATCATGTTTATTTTAGATCATGCCTGGAAGGACGAGATTTTCAATTGGACGAAAAACTGCGAAAGCTGCAAGATCATCAGCAAGGAGGTCAAGTGCATACTCAGTGGAAACTTACATTAGGCGATCTCAAAACATTGAACGTACAACCACTTTCGGAGCACTCGAAACAGATGGTCAGTGTAAACTTCGACGAAGTGATGATGCTGCCTCAACTGCTGCCACCCGAGATGCAAAGACCGAATACCGGCGTAAAATTCGACAAAATGCTGATGCTGCCTCAACTGCTGCTGTACGAGCTGCAGAGACCGTACACCAGCGTATACTTCGAGGAAGTACTGATGCTGTTTCAACTGCCGATGATGCCTCAACTGCTGCTGCACATGTTTCAGAGACGCCCGATCAGGAATGCTGCCAAAATGGCTACTTTACGGGCTGCCCATACCTTACGACAAAGATGTATTATGCTGCACAATTCCGTTAACAAAAGGGCTGATACTCGAGGATTTTCAACACCATGCATCCCTTGATGGTCATTAAAGTCTTCCACACACCGCTTTCTGCTATTCTAAGTAGTGGGAAAGAGAGAAACTCATTCTATATGTTGCACTAACTGCAAGGTTAACCTCACAGCGCTGCAGGATCCACCACAGCTGTTGTTCAAGAAGCCGGGTTTATGCCTATTCTCAGAGGTCAGGGACATATCTATCATAGGGTATGATCCTCAATTTCTTCAATTCTATTTTGTAGCCTATTTACATAATCACTATATCCGACGAAACCTGATGAAACATTTCTACTGGAACTAACTCATGGTGAGCAGTGTAATCCCATAGTCATTCTCATCAGGCGACGTCACACAACCATCTAACAAATTAGTGAAACGCACTGATCATATAAACCACTTCATTATCCAATTCTGTTTGTTAACGGTGAGGACGGCTATCACAGCGCTATACAAAAACAACATCCACAGATTCGTAATGAACATTTCAATAAGACGGTACTTAGCATGGAATTCTACGCACGCGTGTTTATGACATGTAACAACTGCTTGCTGTAATCACCTCCATAAGTGTCGAGAGCGTTTTCATCAACTTACGCAAAAATGGAATCGGAGAGATTGTGTTTAATCAAATCACATCAAAACAATTGCGCTCTGCCAGCTACATCCATCTCAGATATGCCATCAACGATGATGCTGCTCCAACAAGAATAAGAATAGTGTATATCTTGCTTTCAAAGTTCACTGGAAGTCCCCGGTACTTGCATGAAATAACATAGGATGGAATGATATTTGTCCGACATTACGGCACGCTTGACCCGTTCGTAACTTTCTTTTGCAATCCCATATATATAATTATGTTTGCGTGTATGTTTGGCGCGCCTGTAACAATATATATGAACATATATATATATATATATATATATATATATATATATATATATATATATATATATATATATATATATATATATATATATATATATCTTGCAAAATGGTGGTGGTATGTTAAAGTAGCAATAAATTAGCAGCTTTACAAAAGAGACCAATAGAGTGAGTACATGGCGTCAATTCCTTTCACTAAAGGCAATGCTCCACTAACACCACAGTCACATGTTTAAAAGACAAGTATGGAGTTTATTAGAAACCCCTAAGGAAAATTGAGCAGGGTTATCTCCTCCTAACACTTTCTACTTCCGGGATGTACATGCGAAAAGCATAATGGTGGTCGAAAGTGTGATCAGTGAGTTCTCAAACGAAAATTATGATCCCAAGTACATAACGAATTCTAAGCTTCCAAATTTTTTATGGAATCGTAATTTACCGATGTCCGGTACGAAAGCCCAGGGTGTAATTGAGCACAGATTTGACAATTCAGAGGACGGCAGGGTAATAACTTCGAAGCTAGATGAGGATCGACATAGGGAAATACTTTTAACTCCAAACGAGGGAAATTTACCAAACCCGTTCACTTTAAGAGTGTCGAAAGTTCATTTTTTTTTATCTTTTCCCGTTTTCACGGAAAAAGAAACGTTTAATTATTTGGTGCTAAGCACAAATACTTACGATCATGAAGCTCCGTGAGGGAATAACCAACTAGGAAAGGCCGAGGTATTTTATAATGATGGGCATATTCAGAACGTTCTTTACAACGAAGTAAGTGTCAAATGTTAGACACAGTTTTGTCAAGTGTGACTGCCTGCCATTCTTTCACGGTGCGAGCTTCTCCAAGAGAAATCCATATAAATGTTGGGTGTGCCTATCCAAAGTTACTGGAGATGGACATTCCACATACACTCAATGTAGTGTAGGGTAAGTAATGGTTAGCATATTACTTGCTTATAAAGTAATTTATGTATAAAACATCTACTTCAATCAGTGCAAATTTTAGAGTTTTTGTATCAAAGACTCAAAGTATGCTCACCAGGTAAACAAAAATGAAATTAAAAGACCCATACCAACCGATGTTTATGAACAATAAGATAGGGAACAGGAGTATATTTTCATATTGGAATTTTTTATTGATATTCATTCAAAGATCATTAAATTAATGAACCCAAAAAATCACTGTATATTGTAGTCCCAACTTGCCATGAACACATTAGTACGTTACACATTTAGATATTAATATGACGTAAAAATCACGACATCAGTTTACGAATCATTACATTGTTATTTTCTGATTTCAGTGAAAGTGAAGCATGCAACCACATTGCTGCATTGATGATTGCACTGACTGACATGACTAGGAAACCAAACGATGTGAAGTTGGTCCCAACTTCACTGGCATGTTCATGGACGAAAGCTAGACAGAGATGTGTATCTCCTAAAATGTCCTAAAAAGTCAATATGTGCCCCAACATGCTAACTTTGATAATCCTAAACTGCCTCTTGATGAACCTTTAGATTTCAAGACCAAATTAATGGCAGTTAACTCGAATGCAGCCTGGCTGAAACAATTCGGTTTAGATGAGAATGAAAACTAGTCCGAAGGTGTTGATAATATTCCACTGATGCACAGCGTTGGCAGACTATTTAGAAATAGAGTTAATCTTCAGGAGCCTATATATAGCAGTTTATTTCTCTAATTAATTTGACCCTCTTTAAGTGACCCAATAAGTGTGTGCCACAATTTATGATTTCACTCGAATCCAATCAAGTAATAATCTTTGATTTGAAGCTCAGTTTAACAGGCTAACTGCATTCCGATTTGGAATCATCTACGGAAGGAACCCAACCATGCGCCCTGACAACTTACTGAAACTGTTGCTTGGGTATGTAGTGCCGTATCAGGGAATGTCAGCTTCACATGGCCTGCAGTACGATCAACGGGACAGAGATAACCACTTGTGGATGGCTAAAGAGTACCATCCACCACTGAAAGTAGAAGACTGTGGGTTGTATATTATTCCAACTTACCCACATATTGGAGTCAGTGCTGACGCATTTTGCAGATGTGACCATTGTGAGGTCCCTGATGATTTGTTAGGAATAAAATATCCATTCAAATACAAGAATAACAGTCCCGAGAAGGCTGCCAGCAATCCAGAATGTTGCTGTATTCTGAGAAGTGACGTGTCTTTACGCCTCAAAGGATTTCATTCGTACTATTACCAAATTCAAGGGCAATTGGGAGTAACTGGTAGAAAGTCGTGCAACTTTGTGATATGGACAGTTAAAGGAATATCAATTGAGCGGGAAGCTTTTGATTCGAAACTAGGGCAACATATGTTGATGAAATTGAATACTTCCTCTTAACTCTTTCGGAAAACAGTTCTGGTAGAAGGCTCTTAACTGAGGAATTCAGTGCTGTACGACACATTGACACATGATGCAAAATATTGTAACCGTATGTGTATAAGTTCATCTAACGGCCTTAAGAAGAATTCATGAATTGTTATTTCATAATTTTGTTTCTTTTGTAGGATAATTAGGTGCTTAAAATATTTGATAATTCCATACTTTTCCAAGTGTAAATGGCTGTAAATCTAGGTATGCTAACAACTGATAGGAAATATCCCATTACATTTACACCTGTTTTCTGAGTGGCGATGCAAACAAAATATCTATGTCAGAAGAGTTTTGCTGAACATAATTTATCTTAGGAATGTAAGGTGTATCTTTAACATGTTTATTGTTTAACTTATAATCTTGAACAAACATTCTCTTCTCTTTGAGAAGTTAGTTTGTACCCCAGATTTAGGAAACATAGCAAAGGATACGTGATACCATTCTATCAAATATTGTAAACAGATCAGTACACGTAATGTTGATAGAGTAAAATTGTTTATTTGCTTGTGAAACCAGACAAGATATCACTTTAGTCCACTCTAAGTAAAAAACACCTAAGTAATTTTAGTAAGATAAAGTATCTACAGCATTTCCTTTGTATAACCAAATGTCATATGAGCGCAGAGGGTCACCATTTATAAAAAAAAAATTTTTCTTAAATATTCTTCAAATTGTTTTACTTAGATTGATTTGTGGGATATACTACACTATATAGTATTTCTGTATTTGAGTCCATCATGGCATTCACTTTGTGATGAGTGGTGCTTATAAATTGCATAAATAACATGAAACTTTAAATATTTTGTCTATATATTCACTCATACTCAAATGTACCAAGCTTAGTAGGATTCTGAAGAACTTAATGCGTTCCATTGCACGTTACACATGGATTCTCAATTTAGCTATCCTCCTTGTGGTCTTAAATTCTCTAGAATTAAAGAGTCTATTGCATTTCCTATTTGATGGGATGGTGAGGTACACTCCCCTGGATATTAAAAGGTCAAGAATTTGAAAACCCTTATCTGCCATGATAGCATCTCCTTTATCACAAATGTCCGATAAGCCTGACCTTGCGACAATTTGCTTGTCAAATTTGTTGCCCCGCCCACACGTTACTGATATAAGTTATGGCCCCACTTGGATTGATTCCCACTAGCTTCTTATAGTCGGAGTAAACAAGGGACTTGTTGATTAGATATGTTGGACATGCTGTAATAATTTCTGTACAGTCTATGATAATCCGAGTAGTAGGGTACCGTTCATAAAATGAGTTAGGCATGTTAGCCTGAACAGCTTCTATATGACTCACCCTGAAACATTTTGCTAAATCGAACTCAAGTAATCCCATCCTTAACCTCATTAATACCATAAAACTTTCATTAATGGGATTTAATTTCCTTGGCCCGTCGGAAATGTCCTTCATACATGATCAAACAGTACTTCGAAAGTACCTTTGCTAGGGAAACCTGTGTAGGACATAATCTCTTTCTCCTTGATGTCTCCTATTGTTTATTCAGTAACTACATTAGTCTGCACGTAAACACTTCTAGTTTTCTTCACATCAGTTTGAATATACTTTGAAGCAGTACATGGTTCAGTTTGAGAGCCACTGGTACACACATCTACCTGACGTTTAACTTCCTTGTGTCTTAATGTAGGTAGGTTATCAATTCTAACATAATCAAGAAGAGTTACAGACACATCAAGTGTGGATGAGGAAGCACTCTGGTAAAATGACATATTGTCCACTTCATCATGTTCATTGGCGTCCTCGGATTCTTTACCACCATCTTCATCAATAGCAGTGTGTTCTACATCATTAGCTGAAGCTTCTGAAAGATGAAATAATTTTCAAATTTTCATACTGACAAAACCAAAGTCATTATAACATAAGAATGAAATGCGTAAATACAGGTTAAATAGTAAGACATGAGATGTAATTGTTTTTTAAATGTATTTCATAATGAATTCTAACTGGGATCAAATCTCACAAGCTGGGCAACAAATGAGATAAAAATAAAATTCAGATTTCCATAAAATGCATTTCATTCAGAACCGGGAGAAACTGAATTATACCCAATTCCTATAAATAGCATAACAGAATCTTTCAGGACACAATATTATTTCCCAAATTGTTTTGAGAAAATATTTTTGATACATAGTAAGCAAGAAATCAACATAAAAACCACTGGAACATAATAAGGCAACACCTTCTTAACATCTAGATACCCCCCTACACACACAGGTACACCCTACCAAGAGTTTCTTTGTAAATTAGGCATGACATTTCCTACGTGGGCATTAAATGTTATGTTTCATTACCATTGAATTATGTTTGGGAGGTAAACATGCATCAGTAAATTTATTTATTTATTTAGGCCAATAGGAACAGTATTTTAGAAAGTAGAATATTGAATGTGTTGAACTTGAAGGTGTTAAACAGGCTACTTTCTTTCTGATCACCTTTTTTTCATTCCAAAGCTTCTATCAAGGTCTAACAAAAGTTTTCCATGACAATTATCACTCGAAATGTTTCACTTGGAAAGGGATTCGTGTGTCTCTAGCGTAAAAAAAAACAGCATCGGGCGAATCGGACCCATGATATTTACTCAAGAAAAGGAATCTGATATCAAAGGGACATACCTAAAATACTGCTGAATGTATTTTCAAGTCTTGATTATGAATTACCGATGAGGTTCTATAGATCTAATGAAATAAATATTGATGGAATACGATTATACTTGCTGTGTTCACAACAACCCACGAAATTTAAACAACATATCCTTGACCACTGCTTAAATTGAAAATGTTTACGCCTCGTTGGGAATATCCAAATTCTTGGAATCCCCAGGGGGAAGTCTCTGTAAAGTAATGCTTTGTTCATCAACCACTTTTCCTTGGGAGGTATGACTAATTGTCACACAACAGTATTTCTTTCCCCAACATATTGGTTTGAATCCGAAGCAATGCTTGGAGATGATTTTGTCCCATAAATCATTGCGGTTAAGGGGAAATAAGTACGTTTGTAATAGAGGCGATACCATTTCTCTCCTGAGCAACGCCGAGTATATCTGTGAGTCAATATATATATATATAACAGACGTGTGATATGAAACTTTAAAACTTTCATGTCATAACTAAGTAGACAGAAAAAATTTAAATATATATATATAGCTTTTTATTTGTAACAGAGTTAATGAAACACAACAAACAACCCGGTATTCGATATTTAAATTGTCAATAAGTATGTCAGTAGCAGTAATACAGATACCATATATTTAGTTCTTTATTACCCACAATGGGGCTATACATAGATGGGACAAACTAGGACAGACAAGATAGGAAAGTGAGAGCAAGTTGTGGTGGAAGAGTACAGCAGGTTTCACCACCTCCCCATACCGGTTCTAAAGAGCTTTTCGCTCAATAAATAGACGCAATGGTTGTCTAGGAATTGAAACTGAAATCCAATGACCGCGACTCCGCTCTTCTAAACACTGGGCGATTGCACTTCCACAATACAGATAATGTATATTTATTTCTTTATTACCGACAAGGGGCTATGCATAGAGGGGCCAAAAAAGGACAGACAAATCAGGAAAGCTAGAAATGAGATAAAGTTATGGCGGAAGAGTACAGCAGGGTTCGGCATCACATCATACCGGATCTAAAGATGTTTTTGCTCAATAACCATACGCAATGTCTTGTCTGGAAATTGAAACAGTGATCCAACGACCGCGAATTCGCTACCATAACTACAGGGCGATTACGCCTCCACGGTATAGATACAGTATATTGGGAATTAAGCGGATTGAATGTATTAACCAACAACAATATACAATGGACTTCATATCAGTTCATGGTGCTGTGAAATATAGCGAAGGATATATGCATTTCAAACTCTATCTAGTATTATATAAGAATGGGTATTCAGTTATTCATGTTGAATGTGACAGACCCTATGTGATCCCAAATGATATTTCTTAACGATTAATTTAGATTTCCAACACATTTAGAACTAATTTGAATCCTGTTATCAATATAAGTAATATGTGTAAAATATACAACTTCATGTACACATACACACGTACTTACACATATAAAGAAAGGATAACAACGGTAAAATAAGAAAATCGAACCAAAACTTTGAGAAATAAAAGAAATGGAATCAACATGGAGGTCTACGTGAAATATCTAGAGAAGGCAGTGCTGCTCTGTGTAAAAATAACTAACAGTTAGGAGTCTCTCATACTGACAACACGTCACTGCACCATGCCACATAAGTGCACCATGCCACTCAACAGGAGGAACCATTCATGGTTGTCTGACAATTTCTACGAGAACGTCACGCCCAATATGTTGCTACGTAACAACCGCGACTGTAGCAGTTAAAGCGTGTAGCGTAGTTGGACGAATATTGAACAAAACTCCATTTGATAACAAAGAGAAAAGGAAGGCAAGGAGTATGGCAGTATTCACCAACTGTAAGAATGAGGCCATCAAGAAAGGTTGCTAGGAATGCTGAAGTCGATCCAAGGATGGAGTTGACGCCTATAGAGATATTATTGGATAAATTACCTCTTTAATATTTCCTGATACTTTTACGAAAATTTGGAAGACGTAGTTTTGAAAGCTAGACGTCAGCATTATTGTAAACTTTGCGTAATTAAGTCATTTTATTCACCTGATTCTGTTTTAAGTGTTTACATACATGTAGGGACGCATGTGTCTGTCTTTGTCTGTGTTTATACGGCTGTGTGTATGTCTAAAATGGATGTATCTTCTACCCAGCACAACGTGAACATCTGGTTGACTTACTAATAGTACCATACATGGAAATCGTCTCCTCCGTTCATATTGCATACAGTTTTAAAGATTAATTTCTTTTTACACCCCAGATAGTGTTCACACAATTCTTCCGTAACTTATTGAGTCGGACTGTGCAAAACCTGTTTTGAAGTATCTAATTTTGTTAGTGTAAAACCATATATTAATTAACTTACGCAAGAAAGCAAATGTAACCGATTTATTTTTTTATCTAGAATAGAAAACTACACTACGTTTTACTAGCAGATTTAACATTTTATTCACTTTCGATCACATTCATTTTAGCTCACATAGCATTTACACAAAGAGATCACACATGTTTACAAACACGACTACCAAAATAGCTTTGCATGGAATAATATGTTTCCATTGAAATTTAATGGCACATCTGTTAATAAGAGATTTACACATCGAGTTCGTAAAGGTTATCCTGTGTTTTATGAAAACACCATTATTGTTTCTATAGACGGAGGAAACATCAAGTAATATTCCTTTTTTAGTTTGCTCTAATCGTGGCCTCACAGATTTGTCTAACCTAAATCGATATAAAAGCAAATCGCATAAAAATTACATTGACTGCAGTGCTGATAATAATAATGATTTGGATTACGATGTCAACAAAATTGACAAGACAATCATGATGACAATGAAGATGAAAAAAGGCTCAGATGCAGAGTAAAAGGAAGTGGACAGTAACAGCAACGTCAGAACCCGTTTTCCAAAGAATAATAACGTTCCATTTTTTATGTTACTATTTTCAATGGAAAGTCCATTAATTTGCTAGAAAAATCAACCAACATGTATTAAACAAGTTGTTGAAAAGTTTCTAACAGATGAAGTTGGTGAGACAGAATAAATAAAAGCATAGAATAACTATGAAATCTAAATTATGAGCTGCCGTTGTAATTTATAACATAATCATGACAAGTTTAAAGCTAATACAGTTTTCAGAAAACTATGATTGGATAATATAAAATACGTCAGCTAGGAATTGGAACAAAAAACTTAAAATATAATTCCAAGACAAAACTAATTAAAACATTCCAGGCGAAGGAGCAGAGCAAATAACAGAGACACATACGCTCATATGCACGCATGCATACGAATTCACAAGTGCGCATACATAGACATGTAAATACATACATACATACATACATACATACTTATATACATACATGAATGCATACATACATCGTTGTTACTTAAGCCCTAAAATGACAATGAATTGATCGCCGTAGTGAGGAAATATGAATAAGACGTCAGTATTAGAACTCTTATGAGTCTGTCTGCTTCACTGTTCAAGATGAGTGTTGATATCGTGATGTGTCTCTTTAATTTACTCAGTTAAATTTGGAAGTGTGTCTGATTATCCTCCAAATCATTCTCTTTCATAATATCATTGAATAAATTAAATGTTTTGGCTCTACACGTAGGCAACTTGAAGACCATTTAATTATTCAGTGAAAGTTAAAGCCATTAAATGTTGCCAACGAATTACTCAAGATAACCAGGACCCATTCTGTAGAACACCATCTCATGAAATTAGTCTATAATCTGATTTTCGGACATTTCTTTGTCAGCGCGATAAGTTTTCTCAACATGGAAATTCGAAAGATGTTATATTACGATGAACTAATCGAAATATTGATAGTCGATTGATTTATCTCAGCAGCTAGTTTCTTGCATAGCTGTTCATATGATCTCAAAGCGATGCGATGATACCGTCTGACACGAATGACCATGGGTATACCAAGGAGGTTCGTCTCTCGAGTACCTTTCTGGGCTGGCTGCGTGTTTGTATAGAAGACCAACAGTTGCCCATGCATAAAAGGTTTCCTATTCTATTCCATCAATGTTATCCAATGGAAAGGCAAATGCCAATACATCTTGACCCCACTTATTTTGCAACTCATTTCTATAGCTGAGTGAGCAGGAGCAGCGCGAAAAACAGTTTCTCGCTCAAGAACACAGCGTGCAGGCTGGTCAGAGAATAGAACTCCCAACCTCACGATCATAAGCTCGATGCTCTAAACACTGGCACAAGTCCTTCACTTCGCACTCCCTCGCATGATCTCCTGACATCAAAATGTTCTTATAGGAAGAATCATTCATGTCCAGAAATGATGTTATTCGCCAATATCTCACCACGGTTTCAGCAAGATGCATTATGTAGTCTGAGTCATATTTGATTAACTTTGAAAGACTCGTGACGTTTAAAGATCAGACATTTTATGAGATGCACAAGGAAGACAAAATATTCTTAGCAGACTCCAGTGAGTTATCCGCAATCATCAAAGCTGTCTAGTTCATGCTTTCGATAGAGGTAAACATCGTTGCTGCCTGATTTTCGTCGCGTGATTTAATGAACTTAATTTGATGCTTACTTTGCAAAATGATATCCTCGTGGCTCGATGAGAAAGGTTGTTAGCCACTATTACCTCACGGTGTCAATATATTCAAATATGGTGTTATTACTTCATGGCAGTATGCATGGTGTCAAAATCCACGGTATGTTCGCTTACGGTCCTGAAAAAATTGATTTGGCATCCCACATTTGCAAAGCCGTCTATATTACGTTAAACCATTGGGAACGTATAAACAGTTAACTTCTAATCATGTAAACATTAGATTTATTTGTCGTAATTAAAACTGTAGCACGCACCGCTTCTACGCATAGTTACTGTTTTCTATGAACCGTGAGAATTTCATTTATTCCAGCTTTTATTTCTCACTAATGTGTTAGTAAACGATATATCGAAAGCAAAACAAAGAATTCCGGTTAAATTACATTTTGTATTGTCTCTAATTGCATATTACTTTTTAAACAATATTACTTTTTAAACAATATTACTTTTTAAACAATATTACTTTTTAAACAATAAATATTTTGAGTCAATCACACATTAGTTTCAACAAAAATAAAGAATTCTATATTTGCTATAGTCTTAAATATCTGACTTATTGAGCTCGTCTCCTCGAGTATTTTCCCCCTTATAGTGTTCACTGTCTTGATCATCATTCCACTGTTTCATGGCCTTAATTATATAATTTGCTTAATAAAACTTCCTCTCGATTCGAAATACACCATACCCTAAAAGGAGATGTATTACTGTGTATACGCCTCTGTAAGTTTCATTTTTGCTGTAATAAGATATATTCACTAAAATGGTAAAGACCATTACTTCAAATAACATCTCCAATTTATTGCTGTTTCATTTATATATATGTTTACTCTTTTCCTTCTTATTCTTCTATTTTCACTCCATTTTCTTTTCTTCTTACCCTATAGAATCGTCTTCCTCATGTACATTCCAAGGTAGCTTTTCACATTTTAGTTGAAGTTATTGTTGACAATAACATACGTTCATGGCAAAACGTTAATATAATAGAATATGGTTGTAGTAGAAACACAAATATTTTCTTTTTATATTCACTTACAACTTACCAACGAGAATATAGTTAAACTTTCTGAAAATAACTGCGGGAGACATCATATGAATTATTCCTGTTTAGTTTTGCCACATCAATGTCATTCTGTACGTTTAATTTTCATGCATGAAGTTAGCATCAAACACATTAGAAGCAGGTTCAGTATTTTCCCACTATTAAGCAACAGCTTAAAGGAAAAAAAAATACAAAATGGAAAAGATAATGTTTATATCACGGAAACATTTCGTAGAAGAACGTCATTCAATAATAATTCCTTACTATGCCCCATTGGTTAAACCATCAAAGACGATTGCAATATTATGTCTCCATCTCACGTTATGAATAAGAAATATCAACAGGAGAATAAAATGTCAAAAATGTTATACTGATACTACAATCTTGTACTTGCCAGGAAAATAGGAACATCAATCACTTGAAAATGTTCTTAAAGTATGAATGCTATCAATTGAGGGAATTTTTTTCTTTCTTGACATAATTGAATGTTTGATTTAAACAGACGTGCATGTCGAAAAATATAAAGTAGGCATATATATAATGGCATGTTGTAGTGAAGTACAAACGCAACGTACAAAGCATGTATCGCTTTATTTCAAACTTTTCCATCTTTTAATGTAAGCGCAAGACCATATATATAAAGAAATTGTATGAATGAATTATATATTATGACAAATATTTATATACCCACTCAAAACATCTTTATAGTTTTACGGGATGTTATTATTTTTTATCAAATTATTTAAGGTCAAATGCTGCTACTAATTCCAGGATATATGATCAAGTTACTTATAAAACTACTATAATTTCTCTTTTGATAGAAACACGAAAGTTGTTTTTTTTAATGCCTAGAAGATTCTCGAAACCGATAACCCCACCGCCATCTGAATGTATATAAAATATATGGCTATATGTAAATTGATATGAAAAAGGCGACGCTGCATCGCTTACGCATAATCTCGCTGCTCAAAAGTGTAGCATTATATTACAGTGTGCGTAAGTTAACTGAGGACGCCATAAACACATTTAGAAAAACAGATAATGAAATTGTCAATCGTTGAAATACACAATTTCTCCTAACAAAAGAAATAAAATATTAATCTACCTTTTATCGTAGGTATCTTCCTTCGGCTTCTAACATTGACTCAATTGGAGTTCGAAAGCGACTGCAGGCTTCGATCTGGTGGTCTCCATTGCTTGGGCTATTGCTTGCATCAGAGAGGATTTGGTGTTATGAGGATGCTTATTAACATCCTTTTCAACGACATTCCACACGTAATAATCCAAAAGATTACGGTGTAGTAAGTTACGAGTCCACAAGTTTGATGTGATATGATCCTGAATATTCTTGACCATCCAATCCAGAGTTTTGAGAGCTTTATGGGATGATGCTGAATTCTGTTGGGAGACATATGCTCTCCCTTTGGTTACGTTGTATCCAAGGCTTAACAATGGTTTGAAGAATCTCGACATAGGCATCTGCCTTGACTCTAAGGCCCTGTAGAAAAATGGTGTGTCCTTCACTGCTAAGAACAGGAAAAGCCATCACTGTTGGTAGAGGCCTCGTGCGCATAACAGTTGAAACTTCAGAAGGGGTGTAGATTGCCACCTATCAATTCTTCGATTGGCTGTTTGATCCTGTTCGAATATTTTTTTTCGACGGAGAAAAACCAAAGACACTACTGTTCTTCTGGATGTTTCGATTTGTTTAATTGTCGCATTTTACGCATTGAATAATTATCTTCAGTTTTTGTCGACATCAATTGACCTCGCCTAAGAACATCTGATGTGTGTCCATTGCATTTTTGAAAAACATTCCTTACCTATCCTGCAGACACTTCAATATTTTTAGCATGATGTCGCATTGATGTTCGGGATTTTCGGTGATCATGGCATACACCGTTCTGACAAACTCAGGTTTTCTGAGTGAGTCAAATCTTTGGCAATGCTGTTTTCTCTTGCTCGTGGCGAATTCATCCTGATTGATTTAATTTAGCTCCTTTCTAAGTTTGCAAACGAAAAACCTCGCGAAATTTAGAAATCTTTCTAATTTTAAAATACTCTGTTTCGTTTTTATAGACACTATTACAGCGTGTCTTTTCATTTCATTAGGAATAATAATATCTGCCATGGGAACGTCTGTAAGGAAAAAAACCTAAATTAGTATGTTTTTAATTTGAATTACAAAAACATGAGTGTCATCAAATACCTTACGCACTCTGTAGTTAATTTCAATCTTACGCTTAGTAATCTTATTAATTGTCTACCTTAGACTTCTATTAACTACATATTGCTGAAGTAGAATGAATTATGTATTCATGGCTTCTTTTGAGCATGTTCGTGATGTTTTACGGTGTGTAATACAATCATGCCAGGAAATGAGCGGTAAATTTGAAAATATATTTCTATTTCATCATATACATTAATTTAGTACAAACGCTTGATTGCTTTCCATCAGATATTGACCTTTCTTTACATAGGATTCAGCATGGTGCAAATTAAGTTGTAATATATATATATATATATATATATATATATGTGTGCGTGTGTGTGTGTGTGTGTGTGTGTTTGTGTGTGTATGTATGTACGTGTATGTGCGTGTATGTGGGTGTATATGTGTTTGCATGTATAAATGAAAGAAACTGTGCCCAAATTCTGTTTTTTAAAGTCTAATGTAATTTTGAAATGTATTGATCGACAACAATGTTTGGTGATCATAAATATCCGCTTACAAATCGTGTGTTGAATATATATTGCCAACGATCATGTTCATCTGAAAACTTATACACAAAGTCCACGTAAAACTACCTGTATATGAGTTACCTTTATCAAATACTGGACACCAACAAACTATAAATTAATTATCCTGTAATCGCAGAAGTTCCGAAATATTGATGGGGAAACAAGTAGACTAGATCTACACCAGAACAATTAATCGCTAGGTCACAGAGAAGAAATTCAAATTAACTTCTTTAGAATTTGTACTCATAAAGTGCATACATTCAAAATGCAACTGAACATTTCTCCACGTCACGCTAATTTTACTATAATTAGGAAAGGAATGCTTCGTGTATTTTATTTCGCTAAGTATAATATATGTTTTTTAAATGCTCGATTATGAATATGATTAAAGTTTAATCAAAATGTTGGTGTGCAAAGGTGTATTGCAAATAACATTAACATCCTTGCTGCAGTGCTCAAAAGATTTACAATACAGGTGTAGTTTAGGTTTCCAGGACTTCCTTTTTACAGAGAGGATTTATATAAGAAGTAGATGTCATTTATTTTGGCTGATTGCAATTCGAGCAAAGATGTTGTTCATTTGGAAGTTGGCAATCTCTTAATTAAGGAGCAACAATAGGGTTTCAGTTTGGAAAGCAGAAATATAATTTTATTGACGTTAGCGAGTCCTGAATGAAAGTTATAGATTCAAAGATTTACGGTATTAATATTTAGTTTTGACAAAATTCATTATAGAATCGTGTGAATATATAAATAGGAATAGCTACACCGAACTTATTGGAATGGTACCAGATAAGTAATTTTAAATATTAACCACTTACACGGTACCTTTCTTGTCAAAAGTATGTCAAAAATTTCAGTCAAAACAATGCGTTCGCGTCGCGCGTGTAATACAAGATTCCTACATAAATACATACATACATAGATACATATGTACACACACACACGCGCGCGCGCACCCACACCCACGTACACACACTCACACACACACACACACACATATAGTCAAAAATGTACAAGGCAGGGCGTGAACGAGTAAAAAATAATAAGACACACAAGGAAGTGAAAAGAGGTTGTTTGACGTTTTGATCAAAGCTCTTGTTTGGAAACAGGTAGTGCAAGAATAAAGGAACACGGAGAAAAATGCACCAACAGATCACATGAACTAGTAGGAAGTGGAGCGTCAAGTGAAAATCGCTTACAAATGCAAAAGAATGGTAAAGGAAAGAATAAATCAAAGACTGTGCGTTTGTGTGTGTGTTGTAACGGCTGAGCGTGTGTGCGTGAATGATGACAATTTCTGTTTGTGTGTGTGTGTGTGTGCCTATATGGTGTTTATAATGTGTTAGCGCTGTGTGTGTATGTGTGAGGTCTATTAAGATGTCAAACATTTAGCAGCTATTATTCAGTTGACAACTTATAAATGGCTACGTGTGTATGCACGTATGTAAGGACGTGTAAGAGGCATGTGTGTGGGTGCCTAACCATACTATTGTCTGGAACATTTTCATGTTTACGTATGTGTGTCTATGTAAGTGTTAGAGTGCATGTAGGTATGTGTATGTATGTGTATTCGTGTTAGGACGATCCTCATGTTTGTATTTGTGTGTGTTTTAGAGGGCGTGTGAGATATGCGTAATAATGTGCCTATAGCGTGTGTACGTTGGTGGTCCGAGTGTGAATGTGTGTGATTTTGTGCGTATGCGGGTGAATTTGTGTTGGCATGGGTGTGTTGAAGCGGGGATGTGTAGATGTGTGTGTTAGCGTATGAGTATGGACTGTGTATGTATGTTTGAGTGAATACGTGTTTGTGTGCGTTTGTATTCGTTTTGTTTGTGTATACGCGCAATGCGTGCTAATAGATGTGAGTGGGTGAATGTGACAAGGGAATTATGTGCAAGAAATATAGTAAAATAAGGAAATAAAGTAAAATAAGAAATAAAAAATTAGAAACCATCGCGAAATGGATGAATCATTCACACGCAATCGAATATACATCTATTCGTACCTATCTCTCTCTATCTCTCTCCATCTCTCTCTCTATCTATCTATCTATCTATCTATCTATATATATATATA
>JACXVO010023217.1:1684133-1696281 GCA_015501135.1 Hapalochlaena maculosa
ATAATAATAATAATAATATTAATAATAATAATAATAATACTAACAATCTATTTTGGATATTGGTTCCTGTTTTTGAAAGTCTACTCGACGTCTGACACCGCAAGAGTCAACAATCTACTGGTCTGCTTTAAGATTACGTAGATGGTATATTTTCTCCAGTGATGGGAGATTCGATCAGTACTATGTTTTGAATAATTTCCATTTTGTGGTATCATTGTATTTGAACTATGTGGAAGTCCTCTCCTTCACCTACCAACCAAATAATTTAGATGTTGTCATTTTGTAGGACTTGTGCTCATGTGTGATCCAATCACTTTTCACTCACTTTTCATGAATTTGCAGACTGAAGACTTTACAGATTACATGGGGAATATAATGTGATGCTTTATCATGTCTGTTAAGATGTCCTACATATATATATATATATATATATATATATATATATATATATATATATATATATAGATTATTTGTGTTATATTTGCAGACATTGTGTTGTTACCTGTCAATGATTACTTAAAATCATGGAAAAGGCTTAATTAAGGTTGAATCACTTATAGTCACTATTTTGGTATGAACTTGGAAGATCAAAATAATCCTAGACGCTATCATGGGAAACAAAGAACGTGTGGACCAAATTTGAGAGGACGATGACGAAATGAAGATCATCTATCCTATTCCAAGTGGATGGCGAGTTAAAATAAAGCAAGCATCAAAATATTGCTAATTTGGTGTATCTCCGTAGCAAGATACAGAAAACTCAAAGACTTATGAGAGTTGTTGAAAAAGAAACATGCTGAAGATATCCTGACATCATACTTTGCTTCCTTAGTAAAAACCAAGATCCCAGCTACATGCAGATAGTCTAAATATTTAACTAGTGTTTTATGATCTTAGGCTTTCGTATTTTCTTCAAAATCTGCATTACGGATTCACTTTGCTTTGCCTGTTGACATTTCTATTGAAAACGTCAGTTAGGTTAGTGATGTGTATGATGGGAATCTTCCCCAAAATATTGCTGCGACAGATGGAGATTACCAAGATGAGAATCCGGAAAGATAGAAGGTCATATAGAGCCGCTTGCCTATATAGGTAAACTACGCAAATAAGAAATCATATGTTATACATTTCATATCAAATACTTGCTTACATATTTTGTTTAAATTACAGGGAGGGAAAATTATTAAAAAGATACCATTCGATTTCTCTTGTAGCTCAATGGGAATAAAGTCAATAAAACTATACTGAAGGAAAGTAACTTTCGTTCAAGTAACATCCGTAATAACTCAATCATGTTGTAATCCTCCCAGGTTCCCCTGGATTTAATTCGTAACAAAATATGATAAACAAATATCTCATACAGAAAATGAAGAACGTGATGCTTCACTTTCCTTCCGGTTAGGTAGCAACCAATTTTCAGTAGAGACCCTTTCAATCTTAGCATTCAGCCGCTTTAATAATTATATAAGGAGTCAGTTATTTCCATACACAATTTGACTAAGATTGAAATTGCACATTTCAAATTACTCGACTGTTTGACAAATCACAACAATGTTTTTAACCAGGGCCCTGTCATAGAAAACTTCTTTCCAAGGACCTATACGTATAGGGCACAAGCAAATATAAAAACTGTAGGCAAACCATTAGAGTAGATAGGCCCTAGTTCTCTATTGGTACTTAATCGATCGAATCAAAAACAAATGAATGACTGATATACCGTTAAACACTTCGCCTGACGTGGTAAATATTCTGCCAATTAGAGCACAATTGTCCTTAAATCACTTCTTCCAGATGATTAACAAATCTGTTGTGAAATATGTAGTAGTTTACATAAATGAGCTGAGATTATTCGCGAAGGGGAAGAACAATAGGAGTAAGTCGGATTACGTCGACAGACATAGCGGACACAACGACCATGGGTATGCAGAACTATTTGATGAGATTGTAGAGGTTTGATGAACTTGTAGTAGAAAAATGCATGTCCGCACACTACTATTTCCTCAATTATGATTATATAGTTCTGTATTCGTTTTCTCTTGGTGAGTAGCAGATACTCGCTTGCAAGAACGTATGTGAATTACACACTTGTCTAGTTGTTCACGTCGTTTGTTCTCTATACAATATGAAATTAATTTACACTACAAAATTCCTATCATTAAACTAGGTTTCAAATTGTCCTTTCCCCTGTGATAAGTTTTGACCACTTTCTCTTCTTATTCACATCTTAATCTTAATCTTATCGTTTCAGCTTAACGCTGCGGCCATGCTGGAGCAGTCTGTTTATACTTTCGATTATTTTCTTTTGCATTTGTTCCTTCACATTTGTACACATCAACAGGAATACTACTCCATAACTGACAATGCTGCCAATTAAACACTATATTATTTCTTTAGAAATAGTTCTACACCAAAATCAAATAAGTTGAAGAACTGTTAGAATTGTTAGAATATTATGAATGCCGATACCGACATGCTGCGAGACGAATTCAGATTCAAGTATTTGTATATGTCGCCAGACTTTCTAATTCTATAGTTCACATAGAAAAAATGATTGACAATCTAAGGGAGATGTCAAATAAACATATTTCAAGGTAGAAAAAGATTTACATTATATATAATGGATTTTCTGATGGATCTTTGTATTGCATTGTATAAAGTTTGCTAGTAAATATATTACGATATATGTTTATTATTATCTCTGAATTCTTTAGAAATCAATTTAGTTGCAGACTTACATGTATTGACATGCATAAACATAGGTTGGCAACGTAATGAAGAAGTAACACCTCAATAATGGACGGATGTTTATAATATGGTAGAAATAGCAAACTAATATACCTTAAATCAGATATTATTTACATAGTGAAAATGTGACACAACATTTAAATGAGTGAATCACATGTACTATTAAACGAAACTTGAGCCGTAATGACATTGTCTAAAACAAAGAATATGATGATTTAGCGTGACAGATAGTGAGATGGCTAACTAAAGTTGAAAGCGGACAGAAGATGTAAGTATGCATGTCAAAATTCAATAAGGCATTCACATGTACACATTTTGGTGCAAGATAGTTTCCGTATGGTTGAAATTGTGTAAATTTTATGAAGAAATTATATGGTTAATCTTAAAAGAATTATCGATATTCCTAAATAGAAATCGGATAAACTGATCCGCTGATAGATGCATCATATTGATTCCTGAAATACATCTTATTCTCGATACATATAAAAATTGTAGCTGTTTCTGCGACACCATGGGTCACGAAGGGAAACAAAGTTCGAACATTCGTGATAGTATTTCAACTCAGGTCATTTTCGACTGCAAAAGAAATTGTCAACCCAAGATTGCTCATCAGCTTGTTCGGAATTTCGGGACAAATGTGTAATTGCTCCTGATATTTTAGTATATTGCTGGCAGTCTGTTTCGTTTTGCTATCAAAGCCACTTATTTGTAAATAAAGGAGACTACACATAACTTATAGAGCATGCGGAGAAGGTAGAGGACGGTTTTGTAGTCTCCACAACAAACAATTGCAAGCGAATTTTCAGTCAACTCAACGTTCATTTGCCAGATAAATGTTTCAGGATCTAGGTTTCATAACTACACCTGTCTCAAACCATTTACAGAGCATTGAAAAGTAGAGAAATCTCGATAAATGTGTTCTGTATAAGCTCAGTAAAAAAACAAAAAAAAACATAAGCGTTTTAAAATGTATGGTTGTTCTGCCGCCTGCGTACCGCTAATGGCCGCTTTTTTTACTGAATGGCCCCTTGTAACAAAAAAGGGAAGATTTATGACAACGGTGAACTATCATGTCAATAACTTAATCATGATGAGTCCCCCCAAACACTTTCCAAAACCAAAGTCAATAACCTTTTTATCAGAGACGAATAACATAACTTGGTTGATCGTTGGAAGCGATCCATTGCGTTTAAAGTCTTGTGTTTTGACTAAATTTAACTTTTCTACCGTTACAATTTCTAGAATACATATATATCTCTTAAATCGGCCATTACCTTTGTAACAGCCTAGTAGTAAATGAAGAAGGTTAATTCAGCACTATAGCAGAACGACCACTGTTCGCTGCTACGTTTCCGAGGATTAACCTCATCAAATGTTATAAATGTCGAGATCTAAAAAGTACTTATGTGTCATATCAATATAAGTTGCTCCACGTGGGTCCGGCAGGAGTTTGGGATGAACCCTGATGCACTCCTCCGCCACAGCTTTCTCTTACTTTCTAATCTTCACTGTCCTTGTTTGTTTCCTCTGTTTATAGCCCCTTGTTGGTAGTAAAGAAATAAATATAAGTTGACTGGTTAAACTAGCTTAGTAAGAGAACAATTTATTGCAAATTTGACTTATCTTTCAACAATAACAATCAAGGATAATTTTAGACATTCCTGGCTTTTCTTTAAATAATAATACTTCTTGAAGTACGAAATGTATAAATAAAGGAAGGATTTATTTTTGACCCACCTTTTTTATTCTGCGTATATTAAATAATAACGAAAAATTAGGTTAGATAGTATACACAGAACGTTAATATGATTACCTATTTTACTGTAGGGTAAAACATGCTAATAACTTACAATTATGACGTTTTCATTAGTTTTATTTGATTTTCCTGCATTTTTATTTATGTTAGCTCATCTTCTAGTAGGGAAACGTGTTCTTAAATAATTGCAGGAGGACTGCAAATCTAACATTTAAGGAATGTGCTGAGATGTTTTTACTTAATAATAATACTTTACAACATTTTTAATATATCTTGTAAGAAATAAAATGATTTATTCAGGGCCCCATAGATGAAACCCAGAAACATTCGGAATAGCATGGTAACGCATTTTTACTTTGTAAGGAATCTTAGAAATAACAAAATATATGTAATAATATTGCATAATTTTGCGAAATATGAATAGTCAAAGTTGTTTGATAATTATATTAAATTAATAATAATTCAAATATTTTACATATATTCAAATTAGTTAAAAGAATCCACTTGATGTTAATTGTTTACAATCAATGAGCACCAATTATATTCGGACATTAACGTATCCGTTGTTTAATATAAAATTAATGTTCTTACTGTAACTTTCATATTTAATATTCTAAATCAGACAGACAAATAATTCTTGATAATGTGTTCGCACATTTATTTCATCAATATTGTTAACTAACAAAGACACAACTTTCCTCTTTATTTCTTTTCCTTTCATCTTGAACTTTCGCAGAGATTAGAAGTTACATAATATGAAAATTATTTCATGAAAGAAATATATTCAGTGACATTTGCAGTGTCAAAAGTACAAAAGATCAAAAGGAGATTTAGTAATGCCATGATAACATAAAGTTTTGTATTTTTCTCATTCCACAATGAATACTTTATGGATATTTTGTCTCATGTAGAAATCAATGAATGCCTTGGTAGAGTTATAGTTTCAAATGTTAGGTCACTTCACTATTTAAATCAGTATTTATTTATTCAAGTATTATTTCGGCAGCCATATGTATATCGCAGGATTAAGGTATTACAACAAAAAATGCCATACTAGTGTCATTTGCATATTTGTTTCCCAAGACATATGTGGCGGTTTCACATGACGTTAAACAAAATCTGACGCACATTATATAGATTTATTTAACAATCTTGTTTAACTTTCAAATGGTAAATTTTATTTGGATGAATAATCGAAAAGAGCACATACTACTCATCAATTCTAAATACAACAGTGAAGTAAAATACAGAAATAGCTGTTGCTCCTTACTGAAACAATGCCCATAAATGAAGTAGCGTATTTCTTATATAAATAATATCATGTAACGATTCACGATCCTTACATGATCCTGTTAAACTTAATTGCCTCATTGCAACTTATCCTTATAAATCATGGCTAATAAATGCACTTGTCACGTGACCATTAAAATGACAATTGATGCTTAAGCATGCGTAACTATAAATTGAACCTGAATTGAATATTTTCCCCATGCTTAAGATAACAATTATACTTTGGCGACAACTAGGAGATACTGATGTCTCGCTGGGTATGAACGTAACGTTGAAGAAGGTTTCCGTGCTAGTTCCACGTGTTGAAAAAACAACAAGTCTCTCTCGTTAAAATAATACATTTCATAATACAGTATTGACCATGATGTACGTGATATTGATCACTCATTTGCTGGAAAGGTATATAAACTTATTTTGCCAAATAGGGCCTTTTGAAATTCATGATATAGAGTTGTTATACATAGGGATCAGCATTCCTAAAATAAAGTGTTCAGAAAATAAACATATATATAGAGGAATATACAAGAGTGTAAGAACTGAGATGTTCAAAAAATATATGTTTGTTTGCACAGGATTACCAAGTATATTCCTGGAAGTTTAGGAAGTTATTGACGATAAATTGTCATTTAACTAACACTGCTAAATCATTTATAATTCCATGTAGGAATATCTTATTCATTAAAAGGTTTAACTCAATGAGGGAAAAATGAAGGCAGCAATTTAAAAACAAACTGAACGTATGTAACGTGATATAAATAGCCTTGTATTTATACCACTTAGTAAGATATGAGAATATTAAATATCATGGTACCTCTCAAAGTAACTTATACAGATACAAATAAGATATGGTTTATTAACGTTGCTTTCTGTTATGGCGAATTGCTAGCGAATGTTATGTTTGTGGTAAAACTGTAGTACATGGATAACCGAGAGGTTATGAGTACTTTCTCTCACACTCAATCAGACACAGCCACACACTCACTCTGTGGCCACTTCTTCCCTCAGTTTTCGTGACAGTATTTATATGTTGTGGAAGGCTTACTTATTGATCTCCACAACAATTTCCCATTTATAATGGCAAGATTATACTATTTATGACAATTTGTCTTTGTATATTCATCATATTCATTCCATTATTGCTTTTCAAATAGGTTTACATTAATTACGTAATATTCAACACATTTTAAATAAGTTAAGTTTCGTGTAGTATGCGTTTTTCCAAGAATAAGACACATCTATTTAGGTTACAGTTTTTATAATGAAAATTAATGGATAATGATGTTGTCTTTATAGAACGAATTTAATTCTCAAAATTTTTAGGAGGTATTAATACTGTTAGAAAGTTTATTTAGTTTGTTTTTTTTTATCGTAAAATTGAAGTTAATTCATTCTTTAAAACAAGTACTGCAAACTAACGTTATTCCAATGGCTTTTATATGGTTTGTCGCGAATGAAAGCAAGACAGTTCTTCTAACAATGCAGTAAATTGCAGGAAATCGTATCTGCAGTTGAGATTCTATAATCTGTAACTGCTGAATTATTAGCAATGTACGGTTTGACGTTACGCATATACCATATCAAGATTTGTTGCAAATTGTATACTGCGCATTGTGTTGATTATAATGTAAGACGTAAGATTGTTTAATTAATCTTTTCAGTGTTCACAGTAATCACCAGGAATAATTCCTGTCTGCATATATTTCATTTGAGTATTCTCTGATTATTCAAACTATTATTCAACTATAGTTAATTTGTCTGTGAGATATTATATTGGACTATATTGTTTACAGATTGGAAACATATTGTTACGTAATTACACTGCCACGAAAATCGGGGTGTGCCTAAAAATATGTCTGCAAATTAATAAAGTTTTATATATAACGTTGATTATTCTATTTTATAACACGTTACTTTTCTCGCGGGATCACCACTACTAAGCGTTTTCGGTTCCTTATGTTAAAATGTGGTTCTTTCATGTTATCGCACCTCTCACTAACAACACATTAAATGCATCATAAATAAACGTAATTCTACTACATTATCGGATGTAACAAAACGTTCCGATTTTTATTTTCAAATATGACAACTCAAATTCAAATACGTCCCCGAATTAAATAATTTAAATCTGGAAGAAACGCTAGCGTAGTCTAAAAATATGTCCACATAGTGCATCGTTTATTATAGCAGGGATGGGAGTATCTTAATTTCTAGTAAACTAGGATAAAAAAGAACTAGATCAAAAATACTTAAAGAGCTATTCCAATATTGATTTAAGAGTAATGCCACATAAGGTAAGCGTAAACGTCTCTAACATAGTATCCAGCAATATTGATATAACGCCCATAAATAACAACAAGCAATAAATGGGAGCAGCTGTAATTACAATTGAAGAGCTATTATATGCCAGGGAATGTCTTATATCCGTTTTGGCGTACATATTTGTGATAGAAAGGCATGGTCTCATGTTATTATCTGGTCAAATAACTATTAATTGCATAAAACACAGAAATATTTATTCTTCTTAAAATAGTTATAGACATCCAGTTGTAGCACGCGCTAATATATGTAAGTTAAATGAGGAAGATAGAAGATACATATGTTAGAATAAGATTGTGAAATTAGGGATTTCATGATAGCCCTAAAACTTTCAAACAATTCGTGAAATTACTGTTTCACTTAGGGACTTCATGTAATTACTAAAATATCTAGAGATTTCATGTATTTACGAAAATTTACTCCAGTTATTTCATGAAATCCCTGATGATAGTAAATATATAGAACATCGGACGATTTGTTTTGAAATTTTATTCATAAATCATCATATCATGAAAGTCCTCTTGTAAACATACATAAAACGGATTGTAAGTGCAAGGTTTCTATGATAAATTTATAATATGTATCAAAGCACACCTAAACAGTCCTGTTCATTTTAATTTTCACAGCTATCACGTTAAAGCTAATGCTTATTGTTTCAAGTTAGACTGCTTTGACACCTGTTTCAAGTTAGACTGCTTTCTGACACTGTTTTCTACAATCACAGTGGAAGAACCCTTGCCCATAAGAAGCTGTAGAACTGAGGGTTTAACGACCAAACTGTGTTGCCAGCAGTTATATTTAAAAGTCTCTGATGACAAAGTGAAACTGATTCCTTAATACTTTGTACTCAATATCTCAGCTTTCACTGCAATTCTGTACGAATCATTTTCATCTATGTCAACAGTAACTCTAATAATATTTATTGGGTCATTTCTCCCTCTTTCAACAATAGGAATTAGAATTGCAATACTTCTCCAATTCACCAGCCCTTAGATCAATACGATAACGTTATACTATTCGTTCTGCTTGGAATAACTGCAATTTACGCGCTCGTTTAGATTGATTGCTTATGTATTCAAGCCGCATGTCAGCAGGTGCAGAATTCCCACTCACTGCTGGTGGGTGATTAGTTGCCTATAGTGATGTTGTTTCAATGACAGGAGCTAGTAGTTGCTCACCATAATGTTGCGCATTAGTTTCCTCACGTGCGGCAGAGATTTAAGCATCAGTTTCATCAGACGTTAACTCAATATTGGTAGACGATGGTGGTTGAAGTACTGCCAGAAGATCATCTTCAGATTTTAGTATTTCCAGTATTTCAGGCGGGAGACTAGATGATGTAAGTTCAACTTTAGGGTCCTCTCCAAATATTGATTTGCATGGTGTTCTATTTATTCCAGCATGGTAAGCACAATTGTTCTTTTGCTAAACAAATTTAAGTTCAATGTCCAATCATGCGTGTTATTTTCAATCATCCATGCTACTAGAATGTATTTGATATCAGCATTTGCTCTCTCCACAGTAGACTGGCTTTCTGGATGTCTGGCGTTGACATGAAATAGTTTGAGCTGAAGCTACAACTGCTTTCGTTCTGTGATCTCCTAAGCAGTAAAGTTTGAACTATCATCACTCTAGAGGATGGCTGGTGCTTCAAAAGGGGGGTGATGAATAAAAGTTGAAATTCCATTTCTGACGTTCTCTTAGAAGTCAGAGATCTTAGTATGACGAACTTTGTAAGTTGACACTGATGAACCATAATCCACTTGAACTGGCCTTGTGGAGATTGCTGCATTTCAACCACATAGACTTGACACCTGGAGTTAAACCCACTATACAGAATAGGCTTTACAACAACACCAGCAATATTGGGACTTTTCGTCTTCTCTTGTCACACACAGCAATATGACATAAAAGGTTCAACTGCATCAGTAGTTATGTTAGCATATATTTGCCGAAGCTGCTTGAACATTCTGTTACCACCGTCATGGCCAGTTTCAATGTGAAATTTGTTGATTATATCATGGTTATCGTGTATAGTGGCATAGTAATTTGGGCGATCCTTTGGTGAGTTTCTCCTCTTGATAAGTTTCTCCACTTCACCACACAAAAGAACTTCATGCTTGTTAAGAATATAGTATTGGTGACGGGACCTGGTAGCGGAAACGTCAGGTACTGCTTTCAAATCGTCATATTTTTGTAATAATCCAAGTTATTTCTGACAGTGCGTATTTATCAATTAACTTTTCCTTGAAATCTGTCTCAAAGCTACACTCGGTAGGTTGTGCCATTTTGCAATGCAAGAATATGCATATTCAGCACGCTCTAACGTCCCTGTACTTAACTATGGCTGTGTTGCAACATCAATCTGATCAAGCAAGCAAACTGAGTAAACAAACTGTTCAAAGGATTAAGTACCCCTATTATACGTAGGTTAATTGTAGATGACACTATTTTGTTTCAAAATTATAAAATTATAAAATAATAGCAAAGGTCAGTTTTCAGACAGGCCTGTTGACGTCAACATGCGTGACACGTAACCACTTTAGAAAATCCATGAAATCTCTAGATATTTTAGTAATTTCATGAAGTCCACAAGTGAAACAGTGATATCACGATTTATCTGAAAATTTTAGGGATTTCATGAAATTCCTAGTTTCATAAATTACTTTAACACGTACAAAATAGAGATAATAATTTAGGAGACATATAGACTATTATAACTATTACGTCCCTGTATGTTAACATTGATTTTATTGACAGATCCTACGGACAAATGATGCACATAACTAGAAAGGAATTGATAGTTACCATACGTATAAGCAAAAAGAAATGCGTATACCGGTGGTACTCGGCATGAATTCACCAGTATTCTACCGTGCATATGAGATTTGGAATATTTCTCATTATTAAAAATATACAAAGATATCCATATACGAAGGTTTTATAACTATAATAGACCAAAGCATTTTTGTTCTAGTTAAGGCTAAGATATTTTTCCGGGGTAAGATTCAGATGTTGCTTCTTGAGAATCTGACGCTACATATTTTTGTTTAGAAACTCGGTTGGACATTCAAATAAATTCTGCTTCTAATAAAAATATATATTATACTGTCTAACGTTACTGCATAACATTACTGCGTAGCATTAATAGGTTTGAATGTGTTGGAAGTACATTGCTTTCCCGCTACATAACTTTTGGTTCTGCCAGATTGTGTGTCAACGTCAGTGCTCGTGGGCCTTAATAGCTTCGAGACAACTAAATTCTTATGTTTATATCCGGTAAACGGAAACGAAGATAAATCCGTCGTATATATATATATATATATATATATATCTATACAAGCTCTTCCTGCCCACGCATTGCTGTGGCTCATTCTGGTTAAATAGAAAAGAAGAAAAGATAAAGTGCATCTTTTTTATGTTTAACTTGACAATACCTCTGGATATAATATATTGTTTTTCCAATGTGTGTACATAATCGTTTTTGTTGTAAAAAAGTGATTTTTATCGTGAAGAAGCTCTTGCAAATGTGTGACAATACACATTTTTATTCCAGCAGAAATTACGCAACGTGCATTCAATCCATCGTTGACATCACAGATGAAATACTTTTGTAGGGATTTGTCGTCCATCTAGGATTTGAAGTAGTAAATTGGTTTATGATGCATTCAACATTTCACTATTGAGCTGTTGCGATTTAACTGCCAATAGACATCATTTCGAAGCATGTGTTGTACTTCTTGAAGTTAGCAAGGAAATGCTTTGGTTCAACAGTAAATCCAGAAAGCAAACTTTCAATGAGTCTGGAGATTATCTAGTTTGTGGTAGTATACATTTCCCTGTGTCAAAAGCACCTTACAAGGGCACTCTTAAGGCATAGTACCGATGGGGACATGCCTGTTGAAACCATAATCATCAGCTGGGATGTATCGGAATGCAACGTCACCATTACCGATTGGTGTCCATGGAGTCGTGTTTGTAGCTGTTATGCTGTTTCTCGCTGAATGTCATCTCAATCGACTTTGCAATACATACATACAT
>JACXVO010023217.1:4145637-4155888 GCA_015501135.1 Hapalochlaena maculosa
GCATGCATACATACATACATACATATATGCATACATACATACATACCTACCTACATACATACATACATACATATGTCCGTGTTATTTCAATAACACATTTACTCAATGAACATTGGAGCAAATCAACATCAGCAGAATATGTCTGTTAGGATAGATCTTTTATATGCAATCACTTGAGTTGGTTTGATGGTCTCTGTAATTCTCTAATTATATCAATGACATTTGCTCAAGTGAAATGGCTAGGAACATTGATATTTTCTTAACACTAGTATTTCGCCTCTCATAGACTAACGTATACGCATAATTGAGCATTGTTTATTCGTCTTGGCTTTTCTACTTAAGTTATTTCACATCGGTTATATCTTAAGTCATCCAAGATACATTCTTATGCTCTTCATTACCTCACTTCCTGTTTGTTTTTATTACAAACTAATTGTTTTTATTATCAAGATTAACCAGATCTTGTGCTCAGACTCTCTCTCATAACATGTAGTCTTTCTTATCAGAAATTTGTTGAAGTGTAAGTTATACATACTTCATGTGAAAAGTGGATAACTTCGGTTAATGACTCTGGTATCATAGACTTCACTTTCCGTGAACACATGCATTACTAAAATGGATATCGGTAAAAAAAGGTGTATAATACTCCAAACCTACGCAATTTTGTATAGAGAATGGAATAAAAATATTTAAAATATATTGAGCAAATAAAAGAAATATACTACGTAATATCACGATCATTAAAGTGAAGAAGTACACTATTTGAATGTTATATAGATATGGATAATTGTGTCTGGTTTTCTGTGTTCTGACTTCAAATCTCATGGCCATTACGATTTACTCATTCTTGATCGTTAAATATAGATCCACTTCATGAGTGGTGTGTGTACTTTGGTCTAATTATACATATACATACATACACACCACACACACATATACACAAACACACAGACACACACACACACATACATATATATATATATATATATACATTTATATGTATGTATATATACATATATATATATATATTGTATATATATATATATATATTTATTGTATATATGTATATATATATATGTATATATATATATATATATATATATATATATATATATATATATACCGCTCTCCCTCTCTCTCTGTAACTTTCTATTTGTTTCTCTTTCGGTATTTCATCAAACATTTATTCCCAGCCGTAATTCATTTCCGGTATTACATTAAAGGAGATGCAGGCATTCATTGAACTGCAACATAACCAGCGTTTGCAGACACCTTTATCCCCGAGCATCTGCGAGTGTAAGAGATAAGATTGTAATATAATTGTCAAATTACATAAATTACATTAACAAATATAACCAAAATTTGCATAGAAATCCCCCAAAGCGGTAATATAGTCTAGTGATTTGGAATTAATCCACCAGAGGGTGCCATTAACCTGATAGAAATAAAACAATTGTCGTGGCGTTTAAGATGATTTCGTAGTTGTAGTTTACATTGTGTGTATTAAATAGTCATCAAGTTCTGTTACCCCATTTTTTTTTCAAATCAATGGTATCAGATTTTGCCCAAGATAGGCGGACAGCTGGTAGAAAATTGGTCGAAAATATCAGTCTCTGATTCCCCATGTGATCACTATTTCGCGAGGTTTGTTCACTTAATTTATAATTTATATACCGATTTTGGTGCCAGTCCATTGAAGATAGTGTTGCATCAAGAGACAGCAGACTATTGTATCTAAATAAGACCTGGGTATTTATGCTTGCACATTTGCTATTCTAATCAGCAGCGAATACAATTTGCGAAAGGAAAAGTTACGAAACTACTGACTGATAGTTCTACTAATTCCAAATAATAATTTTAACACTCTGGAAAATATTTCAAAAATATACTATTTTTTAAACACCAATATCGATACTTTATATAGAATATGAATGTATCGGCTGCGTATCATTTCTCAGTTCATGATTTTAATTTATATGTAATGTTCTCATTCACTTACATTCAGTGTTGCTTTACCCGAAACCTTTTATTCAAGAATTATCATTTCTATAGTATATGTATATATGCATTAGAATTTATTTCATCGAGTGAACTCTAAAATTTATACTCTGGATTTTTGCTCCAGAAAGTGTAGGCCTGCAACATAGACGTATGCGAGCATGAAAAGGTATCTTACATCGTACTCCTGGTTCTTCACTTTCTTAACCCGGTTACGTGAAAATAAAAATTCGCCTGTAAATCAACTATTTCGTTTCATGGACTATCTATCATACATACCTTAACATTTTCTGATCTCCTAATAACATTTGAAAGCTTCATTGTTGTTATGTGGTTGGCATAAGGGCAATGAGTTTTCTGAATTGTTTGCCCGCCGGGCGGAATGCTCACATGCCTTTTCCCCGTTTTTACCTTTAGAGTTTCAATTCAGCTGTGGTACACTGCTTTTCATCTAGATAAAGCACGTACAAGTTAAGTACAGCAGTTGAAGAATTCTTCTTATTCAATTTTGTAAATTAAAATTTTATTTGAAGAATTTGTTTAAAAAGATAAGAAATACTCTAAGAAAAGCCACCATCAACTAACCAATAATAGACTGGTTTTAATCTACATATATATAAGAGTAAAACAACCTTCGATCAAGACCATAGGTTGTACCTGGAAAATTGCCCCACGAGTAGTATTGTTTGTGGAAGACATGCAATCACGTCTGCATGCCAATCTATATTCTCCATGTCATTCATGTTATTCATGATAAAGGCAAATGGTTATACAGCTTTGCGCTATTGACGGCAAAATTCATTTTTATGGTTGAATGAAGAGTCAACGTAAAATAAATTATTTTATACGATAAAATTAGACATCTCCTGTTCTAGAAAAAGGAACATTAAAATTTGCCAAAATAATTAAAAGAGAACAACATCCCATAGTATAATAGTGCTAGCATCGAAATTTCAGAACGAGCCCTAGAATATATTTGTAATACTGTTGTGCAAAACGGTAAAATATGTTTACATTACATGAATAAAGTTTCCCAAAACGGAGCATTGTTTCTCATCCCACAACATAATCCCGGAAAGGAGGAAGAATTTGTTATAAAGAAACTTAGTCAAGACAAACATTGGCATGGATTAAATGTAACTTGGTGTGATTTACTAGAAATTTTATGGACGTATTAAGAGAAATTCTATGAAATGTAAATGGCAAACTTTCTGTTGCAAATTCAAACCCTCTATTTAATCACACTCCTCACTGAAATTGCGATATATGCATGTGATTAAATATTTGCACTGCAATGCATGGGTCATTGAAATACAAGAGTGTCCATTAGATATATTATGGTAGAAGTACGTAAGTATATAATTATGAGAATTTCTTAACGGATTATAGCTAAGTATTCTGGAGAGACTTAAGGAATGTTGACATGCAATTAGGTTCGCATAATTCAGTCTTTAAATCATAGGTGTCTTGAAGGTCGCAGATGTATAGCCGTGTCTCTCAAAAGCCATAAAATCATACCCGGATTGTATTTATTAGATGGTGGTGAAACGAATCTCTAGGATTCCTGATAAGGGTCAAAACAGGTATGTTAAAACTTAACTTAAAGTCGAATAGCAGATAAAACGTTGACGTGGAAAATATAGATTTAATGATAATGAAAATAGTAAAGCGTACAAAAAACTCACTTTTAAGACGGCTGTCAGCCAAAAGTCTGAAGATGACAATTTAAAATGTATTTATGCTCAATGTATTAAATAGATGAACAAATACCTTTTTCTTTAAGTCGTAGTACAATACCATCGTAAATGTTTAGAAGAAATAATAACTTCAGAAGAAAATCTATTATGCATCAGTGAAAACAAGAATGAGAGATGATAGAAAATATCTCAAACAGGGAAAGCTTATAAGAAATAAACAAACATCGGATGAGAAATAGCAATTTCTCCAACAGAACAATGATACCCCTCACCGAGGTGATAATGAAGAAATAAAACGGATGTATAAAAAAAAATTCAACCTTCTTTAAAATCCAAAAACATCAATAACAGAATGAATAAAATATATGCTTATGGTGCCAGAATCTGAGAATAACGACAATAACATATATGTTCGGAATAAAAGTTGCAAAGAAGATTATTAGGAAATTAAAACCAATATATTAAAACGAACTGCAAGGCCAATATCCTAAAAACAATAGAAATCCTCAAAAGCTATTGTTGCTAAAATAGATTTATTGATGTATCTGGCTGCAGTTGTGGACACATTGAGAAAATGATTAAATGATGTTGCGGTCAGTTCAAATTCAAGCTAGCCATTAACGTGTTCCTGTTTTACTTCCTATTCATATTCTTCTACAAATGTTTCCAACTTCTTCATTTCCGTATAATATGCTCGTAGGTTTGCATGTGCAAGTATGTAAGCATGAATATGCGTATATATATATATATATATATATATATATATATATATATATATACAGTCTGGCTGTCTGCCCAACTATCCCTCACACGCGGTCTCTCTCTATCTCTTTGTATGTATACTCATATACGCACACATAATTTCTACACACACATACATACTCAAACACATACATATATATAATATATGTATATATGTATATATATATATATGTGTATATATATGTGTGTCTGTGTGTGTGCGCGCGTGTGTGTGTGCGTATGTATGTAGAGAGAGAAAGAGATATAGATAGATAGAGAGACAGATAGATATATAGATAGATAGGTAGATAGATAAAATAATAGGTATTTATGACTGTGTATGTATGCATTTACGTATGAATTATTTATTTATGCATTTAAGTCGACGGGTAGATATTTACTTATACATTGGTACTGACGGAAGTCGAGAGTAAAAGAACAATGTTCTTTTTAATAAATAAAGCAGAGTGTTATCAATATAAACTACCGGCATACTGGAGATTATCTTAGGTTTCAAAATCCATATATAATTATAGTTGTTGAAATCTAAATCGTAACTGTGTCGGGGTAGAGTATTAATAATGCCAGGGAATTCCGTGGATTTCGACCTATGATTGATTGAAGGGGAAATTAACGTTTTAAAAATGATTAAAATAAGTTGGTATTTACCTTGGATGCCTGAATGTAATCTTATAAGGTTACACTTAGAGTCACGTGAAGAAAATGGCGATTTCAACCTGTTTGGGATAAACCACGTGTATCCTGAGATTGAATGATAACATTCACATTTCTAAAGCACGAGGCGGAATTATTGCATGAGTTTACAAACATAGTGATAAATAGTTTTTAAGAAACTTTAACAAATAATGTATTTCTGTTGGGAAACTGAATTTGTACCCCACGATATTTCAACTATGTGTTTATATGGCAATTCTTCATAAACAAGAGAGTTTATGTTATAAATATAGTGAGATAATATTGCAACGTATAGCTCGAAGTGAAATGCACGTTTTAATATCTTATAAGTGAATTTCTGGATTATGTAGAGTAAATTAGCGAAGAATACTATATTAAAACAAGAAAAATGTAGTAAAGCTGCGTGGTAGTAGTTGTCTATCGTGGCACGCAAATCTTCTTATGAATGGTTTGACATTGTGCTTCTATATTTCTCTTTCGATGTATTTCTGACATGTGCATCGCTGTTTCGTTTTTTAATCTCCTATTCCGTTTTATGAATTCGGTATGCATATACGCAATGCATGTTTCTTCTAATTTTTCTGCTTCCTACTTCCAGGCTGTTTAGAGATCATGACCTCCCCAAGAACTGAATCCACGAGGGGGGCGGCGAATGGCAGAAACCTTAGCACGCGGGGTCCATCGGCACATCATGTAGAGATTAAGAGTGCAGGCAACAAACCAATCAATTCCATGTGACGATGTGAACAATTACCGATAATAATAATGATAGTGTGAATGGATTAACGTAACTCTTCACAAACACTAAACGGTCAAAACGGAGAGGGCAATTTGATTCTATTTTATTTTGTTTAACGATTACGATATCTTGACAGTACGCATGTGTTCTTTAATTTCAAAGACTTAGAATTAGATAAGTTACGGAAGTTTAAACTTTTTATATTGACAACTGCACGTGAAGCAGCGTCCACGTGTTGCTCGAGTGAGATCATTAGTTTTGTATATTACAGACGAAACAAAAAGAAATCTGAAAGGCAAAATTAAATAATATTACTAATATGAATGAGAATACCAGTTCAAAATTGCACAACCGACGTGACAAAGAGTGGAGAGTACATCAGTAGAAACGTTGTGACAACAACAAACACGATAAAAACATATAGCAGTCCCATGTAAATAGTGTTAGTAATGTATATAGCGTATCAAAATATTTCTTCATGACCAGGATATTCCACAGTCATGATTATACTTTGCTCGAGGAAAATATTACGGATGACGTAGTTAGCAAAGACAATCCGCAGGTTATCTTTCACAACTAACAAATGGCAGAGATATCTAGTTACTTTTATGAAATAGATATGAACTTACCCTAATGAAAATATCATGATCCATTTTAAAGAGACTAGGCGGGGAAATGGTGATTTCTTTTACTGCTATTTCTGGGATAAGTAACAAGTTTGAAAAGACTCCCAGTAAAAAATACGTCATGTATATAGCCAACCTTCCGATTGTTATTTTGTATTTATTTAGCTTCGATTGCAAAAGATATCCTTGCTCTTGTCAGATGTCAAGTAACTAAAATAGCATTGTTCTATATGAGGTGCAGGATTTCTTTAAGATTTGGTGGTGGCTATTTCTAGCAAGTCCATCGAGTTGAAGAAGGTCTCTGCAATAAAACTTCATGCCATACTGAAACTTTACCTTAAACGTAAAGCTATATCATTAGCTGGTATCGTATATCACTAAAACATACCCCAGCACGTTTTCAATTATACTTCGGTTGTAAAACCATGGCTAAGTGTTAAAAAGCTTGCTACTGAACGACATGGTTCCGTCTTCAGTTCTACTGCTTGGTATCTTGGGGGAGAGTCTTCTGCTATAGCCACTGACCGACTAATACATTGTAAATGGATTTGGTAGATGCAAACGAAAAAATAAATCCTCCGTATATATGTTTGTGTGTTTGGTGTGTTTATTTAGTGTGTGTGTGTGAATGTATGTGCGTGTATGTGTGTGCGTGTATATTCGTGTTTCTTGTGTCTGTGTTTGTCCATCCACCGTCAGTTAATAATAAATGGTGGTGATTTTTATGTCCCCGCAACATGTTCAGCATGAAAAACCTATTGAATAAGTATCATGTTCGGTGAGAAAAATCTCAGTGGTGTATGTTTTCAATTAAGGATACAAGTCTCCAACAATGTTCATAATCCAATGGTTGAAATATGTAAAAGAAGGGAATGGATAGCTTAAATTTTGTATGCAACATACGCCGCATTTCCATGTGTGATGAAATGAAAATCCGCTCACCGAAATTGAGGCTTAGAGTTCACTAAATTTTGCAGCTATTTTCCTTCAATAGTTATATAATTTATTGAAATTTATATTGAATTATGTAATATCATGAATATCTGTGAATATATGAGTATGTGACGGGTACACAATCACACTGTAAATACATGAAATTCTTGTGTTCTGATACTTTAATTTCCTCGTGAGCTGTGTGACTAAGGGATGGTCTCCAATCTGCTTTGCTTTGACGCTATATAAAGTGCTCCCAGCTAGATTTGCAACTAGTTGATCTATGTAATATTATTTCCATTGTCAGTGTCATTGTTATCTTCATCGTCTATGAAATGAAATATTTCATAATAGAATTCTGTAGAACTCACAGTAAATTAGAACTGAAACTACTAATTTCTTTGATGATAAATCATCTTCTATTGTAATAACTATTAATGATCAAATAACAATCTATTAAGTATTTTTAATTTTTTTCTTTCTCATTTTTTAATGTTTATTTTTTATCTTCTGTTCCTCTTCATGATGTATGACCAAAGTGATAGTGTGAGACAATGGCAGTGATTAAAGCTTAAAGCTACTTCCCGCTTCAACATTTTCTCCAAGAAAGGATTTAATAAAACATTTAATAAAGTTACGTAAATGGCATAATGATATATTTTCGTTATGGTGTGTTATATAGCTAAAAGTCTTGCCGAGCCACATTCTCCGATTTCAATAACAGCTTCTTTTTTATTTAACATTATAAACATGGTTACAAAATCACTTTTGTTAAACACTCACGATACTCACGTATCCTTTTACGTGTTTCATTTGCCTGCGGCCATGCTGGAGCACCTTCTTCAGTTGAACAGATCGACACCAGAACTTATTATTTTGTAAGCCCAGTACTTATTTTATCGGTCTCTTTTGACGAACCGCTATTCGACAGAAATACAAACACATCAGCATCTGTTACCAAGCAATTTTGTGGGGACAAATACAGATACAGAAACACGATGAATATATATATATATATATATATATACGACTGGCTTCTTCAAGTTCCCGTTTATCGAATTAAGTCACAAGCTTTTGGTCGGTCCGAGGCTATAGTAAAAAAATCTTGCCGAAGGTGCCACGCAGTGGGACTGAACTCGGGACCACGTGGCTGGTGGACAATCTACTTACCACATATTTATACACGACGGACTTCTTCCAGTTTCTGTCTATGAAATCCACTGAGAAGGATTTGGTCGACTCGAGACTAAAGCAGAACACATATGTTCAAGGTGCCACACAGCGGAACTGAATCCAGAACCATATGCTTTGTAAGCAGACTAATTACCACACTGCCACTCCTGCGCCTATTCATATTTTTTTTTAAATATTCGAATATTGGGCACTTATATCACATTGAAAATTTTCCCCTTTCTAAGACACGCGTTGAAAAGGGTTTAATCTGAAATTATCCAAGATGGAGATGTGTGCTCGATGTATTAGCATACGAGTTATATTTGCACGAATATGTACATATTGTAATTTAATGCAAAAAATATAGTAACAATATTTTATCTTTATTTAAAGATTCCCCACACAATGCCAATTATCTTTTAAAATATAACGACAACGTCATGCGTTAGTCAAATACAATATAGTCTAATATATTAAATTAAAGATAATTGCCTTTTCACCTTAAATATTGTAGTTTAATTTATAATCTACTTTATGAGGACTGCCTTACGTTATTTTCGTTATACGAAACAAATCCTATGTAAACAGTTCTATGATCAAATATTTCGTAACGTCAGAACTTAGTTCCACGCAGAGAGTCTTGGATTATATTGACAAATTTGTCCATCGATTGATTGTAATAGTCTGGTTACACCTAATAGGTTTACTTTATTACTTACTTATAAAACAATTGAAGGTGTAGTTAAGTTGAAAGGCAACCCACCAAAAAGGGGTTAATATACACATACGCTCCAATACACACACACACACACCACACGCAAACATACATACACATACACACAAGAGACACACACACATACACGCATACACACAAATATGTTGATGGATTTACGGGATATGTTTTCCACGTGAGAATCGAATAGTGTTGTATTAGGGTCCTGAGAGGACCATCGTTAAGTAATTAAGATGTGTTTCAAGAAACTCGCATTGATTAGTTACTAGGTTATTCACAACAGGTTCGTCAGGTTGCATGTTTAATTCCAGTCAGAGCGCTGTTCTTGACAAAATACACTTTATTTCACGTTGTTCCAGACCACTCAATTGACAAAAATGCATAGTACACTTCATGCAAAATGTATAACGCATTTATTTTAAAAATGCATATAAAATTTATTGCAAAAATGCCTTTTGCATGTATTGCAAAAAGCCATTGTGCATTTATTATACAATTTCATAGTGTATGTATTGCAGAAATATATTGCGCATTTATTGCAAAAATACATAGTGCTAATATTTCAAAATTTTACGGTACATTTATTGCAAATATTGCAAAAATGCATAGTGCGTTCATTGCAAATGATCAGTCTTATTATCCTCTCCATTACACTGAATATCCCCGAAAAGCACGTGAAGGGTATCCCTCTCGTTGAACCGCTTAGTTAGTTGCAGGAGCAAGTTTTTTGATTAATCCGCTCAACTGAAACACGCTTGGTAATAAGCGAAGGAGATTCCCCAAGCAATAGCTCATGGATTTCAAGACGCACCTGCACGGACACCTTACATTTTTCTGTCCAGGGATGATATGTCCGTATCTTTTTTAGCTGTTACACAGTGATCGGTTTTAGCCTATAAAAAATATATCATCATC
>JACXVO010023217.1:4643919-4654095 GCA_015501135.1 Hapalochlaena maculosa
TATACGACGGGCTTCTTCCAGTTTCCGTCTATCAAATTCACTCAAAAGGCCTTGCCCATGATGCCAAGCAGGGAGATTGAACCCAGAACAAATTGGTTAGTAAGCAAGCTACATGCAACATAGCCTCTCCTACGCCTATATTTGAGATCTAATAAGACTGTGAATAATTACATATTACTTTGAAAATTAAATTATTTTGTTTTAAATTTAGATCTCTTAAAAATGAATTCATTAGTGTGCGAAGAAGAATATATCATTTGACATATTGTACAGCAACTATGAAGAAATGGATAGTATAGTCCTAGACATCACTAATGCTTTGCTTTACATTTTGGTCTCAATCCATTCATTATGTTTTAGAAGAGTCATTGTGAGATACCGCGATTCTTGGTTATTGTTAAACCAGTCGGAGCCGATCCGACTCAGTGTTGAACCAGGAGAGGTTTCAACCGGAATGTGGGAAACCCAGAGAGAAAGAAAGAGGATGAAGAAAGTCAACTCCAATACACAGCTGATACTATATTCATTAATCCCAAAAAGACAAATTACAAGATAATCATCAGTAGATTTCAATTCAGAATACAAGTGGGAGCAGCTGGACGATCATCACAATGTGTATCGTTATATTAGAAACTACGACGACTCTAATAAGCGTCAACGGTTATAAACTGGAATAAAAAGTGTTGCGTCAACTGATCGAATATTTTTTAACGCAGATATGGTCGATGAATATTAATCTCAGGGGATGGGCGTAAATTTAATAACAGCATAATGGTTGTTTTCAAACCGGCAAACATCACTCCCCAGCAAACTCTGACTGTTTTATGTAACCATCTAATGTACCCGAACGCATTACATTACATATGTAAATATTAAGATAACTTATTTTGGGTTATTTTTTACGTTGCAAGAACATATTTGTGGTTGTAGATTCTCGTTTTCGTGATTTCACTAATACATCTGTGGGTATCGTAAAAGTCGTGCTTCATAGAGCAGGGTTAATAAGCCAGAGACATGTTTGAACATCTCTCTTTTACTTGCATAAAGGATAATTATTGAAAAAGACCAAATACGCATCAACCCTAGACTATATTGCTAATGTATCCACCCTTACCTATCAGGAGGTGATATATGAACAAACTCACTGACCGGCGTTTTTTCTTTTTCTCTTTTTCTAACACTGTACTATTACAAGATGCTTTTACATTATCCGTGTAATAAATAACTTAACACCATCAGATTTATAGGTTTCTTGTTTGGTTGTTTTTCTCTTGTGGACGATGTCAAAGAGTAATTTATACTGCGGACATTTCTAATGTATAGAAATGTGTGTTGGTGTATTTTAAAGTAAATTTATCGCGGCCTTGCTGGAGCGGAACTGGCTAAAAATACGAAAAACCTGTGAACGTTAGTAGTTTCATATAAAATCTAGTAATACGTTGAATGTAATGCTTCTTATATCCATACCATTCCTCATTACAATTACCTATTATAAAAGATATCTAAACCGTGATCATTCTTTAATTTTAATTGTTAGTGACAAAGTAAACGTTATTTAATGCCTCTCAAGTTTTTGAGTTTGGTGTAGCGTAATATGAGCGAGATTAGTTTTCAATTCCTGGCAAGAGAAGCGACTGAATAATGGCTCTATAAGTCACTCACTGATTATCTAGATGCGACCTACAGTTGAATAAGATGACTACACGTATACTTATCGCCTATGATTCGCTAATATTCTGAAAGCAGTCCCATACCCCATAGTATTTGTGGCTAGCTGTTCCGTTAAAAATTTCCTCCGATAACGATCACTGCGAAGATATCACGTTGATATAATAGGAGGTGATTCGTTTGGTGATTGTTAGTCAGAAAGTCATTGAAACATGTATATATATATATTTGTGTGTGTATGTGTTATCGCACGAATGTGACTATACCTTTATGTACATATTTATATTTAACAGATTTGTGTGCTTAATTTTCATTTTGAAAGCTTGCATTTCTAGTGTAATGTCATTTTCTATTCGTTTTCCACTGTCACTCGTGATATCTTTATATATTGAGGGAATTTTATTTATAATATTAGACTATCGTCATTCCATTACACAAGGATATATACAGTTTCACGTGAGAATAATTTAGTATCATGTGTGTATGTTTTTTTTTCGCTTGTCAAACCTTTCTTGAATTATTGCTATATTTCTGAATGATGGTAAGCTTTTTTGGACTCGTGATGTTTTAATTCCTTAAGTGTTGTTCTGAAGGATATTTTTTTTAGTTATTTTTGTGCTATGTTTCCAGAATTTATGATGTGATATGTTTATGTCTCAATGCAATCTCTGCTGAGTTGTGGCAATTTGAAGTGTGTTATTGTTCCTTTCGGTTTTTAACGATTTTGTTGTTGCAAACAGTATCTTTATTCTCGTAAAGCGTTATTTCTGATTTTTTTTGGTGGGGGGAATTTTTTTTTGTTTTGCTAGTGAAAGTCATTTTGGTTATTCGAATGAGAGTATGAAATATTTAATCGTGTTGAGGTGTTAAGGTTTTCCACATTTAAAGTTATACTGCTCTCAACCTGAGTACATTAACGAGCAGAAATAATTATAAGAATAATTCCATGAATTTGCCTTGCTATCACTTACTCATCATTGTTTCTGTCGTATTCATATTCTCTATTAGAAGATTCTATACATTCAGTTATTTTGAAGTTATTCTTATAATAAACTTAGATATCACTGCAGATTAACACTAACTTACTAATTAACATGATATACAAAAAGAGAGAAGCCATCTTAAAATTGTATTTCTACGCCCACACAGTAACTAAAAGTAACGATTCTTCGAGACGCATCGGCTCCTCCTCAGCATGCGTAATTATAATACCCATTTTGAAAATAGCTTCAAGAACCGCATATTGATTAACATAAAAACACGGCGAAGAAAGTAGTAGCAAAAGTAATTTACAAATCACAAAACGGTCTCAAGACTTCAATAAAATATAGTCATTTCAATAAACGCAAGCAATTCAACAAAATATCGTAGCAGCATCCAAAAAGAGCACATGGCATAACGTGACGTAAAATTATACTCCGGTTACACACCTTCGGACATCATCAAACACATTAGAACAAAACCGGACACGTTTAAGATAAACAATAGCTTTAAAAATGTAATAAACGGCAGACAATAATAATAAACATTTTACAATGACGGAAAGGTCACTTTCATTTCTATTTCATGTAAAACTCTATTATTTGCTGCGTTAACGACCATAATAATAATGCCCGCACCAAAGCTCTTAACTTTACAAGAATCTCAACTTTATACAGTGTAATGAATAACTATACGGTCACCAGAACCTCTCAACGAAAATAAATATCTAACATATTTATTCACTTTTACGACAACAGACCAAATGGAAAATTAAAATGTGAAGACTTTCTTACCATATATCATTCTTACTGTACATCAGTTATTGCAGATATTATCATCTAGTATCTATCCCTAGAGTATTCGCAAATTGCTAGATAATGACGTTCTGATGCATGATACTATAGTATAATACCCCTCTCTAAGTCAGACCACTTATTACGACAGTTAATACCAAATACTACGTTACTTTACATCTATTACCTTAAAATCAACAGCAGAAAGTAACTTATTATTGTTATACAACTCCGACACACTCGATATCAGTCAAACTTTCAACTCCATTCTCTACAATCTGTTCATAAAACAATCATCTAACAACGCCTGAATAAACAACACAGAGCTCTGGTGAGCAGCTTGGAAAGGTATGAAGCAACCCGATATATTGTACAGAAATTCTCATAACTTGCAGCTTTCTAATTGGAATACAAGAAGCATCTTTTAGCTCCCATCAGCTCAGTAAGTACATATGGCTACATAACTTTACCACAATGTTTACCACTTTGTTTAACCATTATAACATCTACAAAGGTGGAAAAAATATACTTTAGAGAAAAATTAGGAACGGACGTTTTAAAAAAATCATAACCACTAAAGAAAATACTCCAAGCAATGAACGATTTTTTTTATTAGAAATACCGTAGACAATATCAATCCCACCTGGAAACTCTGGGCTCTTGGGAATAAAACATGAAAAAGCATAAATATCAGTAAACAACACACAACTCACCATAGTAATTTTGTACGATACACATTCATTCCAGGCTGAGTGAAGATTAAGCAAGTGTTTTCAAACATGAATTTCAGCCCAGCATAATGCAAGAATGCGGGAAATATGTTTATTAAAATAAGTAGCATTACAATAAAGACTTTTTGCCAACGAGTTACTAGTTTCTATCGGAATCATACAAACACTGAAGTGGGAAGATTACGAACTGTTTGAAGGTACTTTCAGCATTGGTTTTATTTTTAAACGCTGTCTCATGCAGGAAAGCCTCAACGTTCTTGGAAAAGTGATTGTCGTTAGGAGAATGGTGGGAAGAATAAGCTGTGCGCGGAAGAACTTAACTTACCTCAACGTCAAGAGTGTCATTAATAGAATCAATGTGTTCGAGCATTGTAATGAAGAATGACTGAACTTGTGCCGTCAACCAGTCTATGATTGGGATATAGCCGTTTTTCGTTACTTTTGGTTATTCCTTGGAAATATGTTTCTGTAGTAATGGTCTTTTGCTGTTTTTAAGAATTTATAGTGGATGAGTCAACCATTATATCACTAAACAATCAACATAAACTTTTGGACGAAGTTTTTCAGTGTTTCATTTTGTTCCAACCACTACGAAGGACGTTTGTACGTTGTTGCTCAGAATCCACTTTACATTGCAAGTTACAATACCATCGAGAAATGGATGGGTATGGCTGAGGAGAAGAAGCGACGTAAGACATGTATGTATGCTTTTTTGATATTCCTTAAAATCATGTGGTACCCATTTCTCGAGGTTTTTTTACTTCTTGCTTGCATGCAAATGTTATCTAGCAGCTTTCTGGCTTGCAAGTCCTCGAGTGATTTTACTTTAATATTTCTCAATGAGCATTATCAATCTTTCTTCCTAGACTGTCATCAATGACAGATAGGCGTTCAATACGCTCACGAGGCTCAGGTCTGCACTGCAAAATCGATTAAACCATTTTCGAGCTAACCCTTCACTGGTTATTTCTTTAAACGTTTCATTCATATCGGGATCAGTTTCAACTTCTTTACAGCCATTTTGAAATTGGATACAAAGATTGTTCGACAGGTACCTTTTCAGATGATTGCAATATTTTTGTTTTTATTCACCATAAAGGTGTGACATAGAGGAAGCAAACAAGATCAGGCAAAACAGGTGGAGAAATAAATTACCAAACGCAGAATGTTATGAATATACAAAATGGAATGAACGTCTTACTACATCCTCATTCTCAGGGAGTCACATTTTACTGTTCATTCTCAAATAGACTATCATATAATTTATCAAGTTTTTTAACTATTTTCTTTTCATCATTTATCTCTTTTTTTCAAAAATAATCTCACTCATTTCCTTCACCATATGATATATGGCATAAGTGCGCTGTACTCTACCACAGGGGACTCAAAACGCATCAATATTCTCAGTGAAACTATGTCTGATATGAGAGATATTTTATGCATTGAATCACGTTGTTTCTCGATTAGAATATATGTTGAGTCTATTAACAAGTCTTTTGATATATTAACGCTGATGATGATCTTACAGTTAGTGCTTTCTTCTTCTATGGACCTATATATTCGAGATAGGAATACTTTACACCATTTGCACTATTAACATTAGAGAGATATATAACCTCTTCTTGTTTTATGATGTTATCACAACATTTCGGCCGATGCACTCTCTATGCTAATTCAAATATCCCTGTAGAAGATGGGGTCTCATTCCTGATGCAATAATAATAATGATAAATTAATAATAATTATTATCATTATTATTATTAATTGTTTATTCACCTCGAAGTCTGGAATTTAATCTCGTGCGTAGGGGTTGGTAGGCCGCGCTTTTATCCCTCACGCCATATGTCCGTGGTTTGTCTGTATTTTATATTAATATGCTAAGTGAAAAATCCTGTTTGACGGGATTTGACTAAGCTCTGTGTCTTGTGTTTATGTATGGTAATTTTCGTAAAAAGCCGATGGCAGTGATGTAGGTTGTGAGAGTTTGTTGCTTTTCTTGCGTAAGTGCTTTTCATTTGATGGGGATTGTATGCCGCTCTTCTTTTTATTGTCTCTGCTGTATAATTTTTTTAGTGAAATATTCACTATTTCTTTCTTTTCTGTAGTTAGCTCGATGCAACCTTCCTCTGAATCCTCGCTTCCACAATGTTCTTCTCGTTTCAGTTCTATTGCTTCTTGAATCTGATATGCACCTTCCAAGGCACTCCCAGTCTCACTTTTGTCTTTAGCTGCGTTAAGTGTTTCTTCTTACGTATTTTAAGGGCATTTCTTTACGCGCCTCTTTTGACTGCACCATTAGCAGGTGGGATATCTCCCCTCTACTAACACAATCACTCTTCTGTTATGCGGCACCTCAATTATATCTGGTGATTCCATTAGTTTTAGTTGGAAGGCTTGGGTTATTAATTGCAGTCCATAAACCTACCAAATCATCTGTTGGGTTCTAGTTGCCAGAACAACTCTTTCCTCACTTTCATAAACGTGAGGACAGCAGCCGTTAACCATACCTCTTTTACTTCTAGCGAAACCTTACCAAAGCTCATTCCAGAGACGTCCTCTCGTATGGTTTGGTAAGAATAAACATACACACGTACTAAATGCCGCAATAGAGTGCTTAAAGGACAACTCTATGGACACAGACCGTAAAAGCTCTGTATCATATCTTTTACCTCTGGTGTAAAAAGATATGTATGGCATCTAAGCATTTCTCGATTGTCTCCCTTGATACCATCTCCATTTTACTTCTGGGCAAATATAGTGTAGTTCATTCCATTGTCATATTATTTTTATTTTTATTTGTCTTTTGGGTATTGGGGGCGACATTACATTTAACACCTCCTTTTCTACTATTTCTTTGCAGTTATCTCTATGCTCGAGTCAATAATGACATTCTGCATAACGAACCGTTTTATGGTTCTTGTCAAGTTCCCATTTTCCGTTACAGATGTGCAGCATCCAGCTCATGTCCACCCGAGTTCAATGGCCATTTATGATTTTTTCTCTCCATCCAAATGGTTAGGAGGGATGCATAAAACAATGATAGATGCACAAGCCTGCTAAATAAACTATGTGCTCTCGACGAACAGCTACAAATTTAACTTTTCCACAAATTTATCAATGTCTTTTTACATTGCGAAAGACTTAAACGCGGAATAAACATTTTTCAACTATACATTTCGGCATACCAGAAGGTGGTAACATTCCTCTTATTATATATATAGAGAAGGGTGAATAAGGAGAGGCAGAACCATACAAGTGGGAACAAATTTTAAAAGTAGTGGCATGAAAATGTTTATATTTACTAGAGAGATGAACGATGTACCCGAAGCCGATCTTAAGGCTGCTTCCAGGTAATTGTTCATAAACACTTTCAAATTAATTAATTTATGTTATACGCTTTGAAGTATATATTTTGTTTCTTTGGAAATGTACTAGCAATTGCCATTTAATTTATTTTTTAAGTTCCTCGTATCCAGTTACAGAGAGGAGGGAATTAACGCTCCAATCTATTTAAGACCTATTTGTACATTTTACTATCCATTCGTACCGATCTTTCTTAATCTGTATCTGTGTTGCAAATCTTGACCCTTTGGTTTCCTACTCCGGCAGTTTTACTGAAAGTTTTGAAATATATTGTAATTTTCCATTTGCTTTGTGTAACTCATTTTACATTTGTTCTTTGAAGAAAGATTTGGATCCTCACAGACGCTCGCGGTTTCCTTTGCCTCTTCTATCTGTTGGTCCATGTAGGACATTTAAGTGACACACTCATCTCGCGTGTTACTTCTGGTCGCACCCATAGCAATTTGGTGGTTTCCCCATCGACCACTACATTTAGCCTTATTTCATCCTGCAACTCAACTCTCTCAGGAATCTCTTTCAAATCATTCCTGTGATTTGTAATAGTAATTCGAATATGTAGCCCCACCAGTTTCTTGGTACCCTCGTGTTGTTTGTATTATCTTTACGTCTTCGCTCGTTCCTATTAAAAGAGATGCTGTCAAGCAAATATCTTTGATTTGTGGTAGGACTCTTCCTATTCTCATTTTTGTTATTCTTCTACCTTGATATGTGGGCAGCAACTCCTTTCTTTTTAGAAGAGAGGTTGGCTAAATGCTTAAATGCCGCTTACTTGGTGGCAAACTTCACCTCTACCGCTGTATACCTGTTATGTGTTATGTAAAACAATGTCTTGTCTATTGGTTAGCAAGCATTTTTCTATCTCCTCCTCAGCTGCAATCTCAATCTTCTTAGCAGACTTATAATTAGTTCCATATGTCACTGTACTTTTTTCTTTTTATTCCTTATAGTCTCTTCAGGTGAGCGTCAGCTCAACTTTTGCCTCCAATACTTCGAGCGCCTTAGCACATAATCCAATCCCTTTCAGGTCAACACTGCTTGTTCCAAAATACCCCTATTTACACTTTATCTTGCCCCCACATTAGGAAATTTCCCACTCAAGATGGGAAAAAAGCTTATAACACAAAACGCACTTGAAAAAAGGGCAAATAGCTTCTAACAGATGGAATAATATCAACAAGAACATACACAAGAATTCGCAGCGATTTAAACAGGGAGCTAACAATTCCCAGCTATACATACCCTTCCTGTACAAGAAAATTTTAATAACTCTGAAAAAGTATCAATAGCAATTTATTACTCCATTTGGGCAAGTCCATATCTGTACTGTTAGATGTTCGTAAACAAAAATGTTTAAAACTTCAAAGCTCTATTTGAAAAGCCACTGCATTTTCTACAGGATCCAAAACGATCCAATACATAAGCTACAGGATCCAAAACGATCCAATACATAAGCTACACTATAAATCAAAACACTAAAAAAAAATCCTACTTTGCCCTGTTGTACGACACTATTCATTGCCGCAGTTAGCTTGAATACAAACATCCCTATCGCAATATGAACCTTAGTCCTAATGTTCCATGTACATATATATAACGCCGATGTAACGCGTGCATTGGTGGATAGATTCGGCAGTCCGAATTCAATTATTTCATCACTAGAATCCTCTGCTTTAGAATAATTGTTTCGTGGTTGACCATTCATGAGATACTTATACGCTTAATATAATTCTCACTAAACACAGCACGGTATCAATTGAGATTCCCAACGAAATTTCTATTCTATTCCCTGCAAACTACTCATACAAAATCTGTTCAACAAAGCGTTTAATAAACGCACAAAACACTGGATAGAAGCTTGACAATAGAGTGAGCAGCCCTACGTATTGAGCAACAACCTGGAGCCTTGTAAATCGAACACAACATAAATTTGACGTCTCACCCCTGTTTTTGTATTACAGACACAATCCATCAGAAGATTTTTATAACGATTATATTCATCAAGCCTTTCTTACGTACTTTATATTGATATCAGGCAATGAAAAACGATACGTTCCCACGATTATATACACTGCTTTCGAACGTGATTCATCACAGCTTGATTTTGAAACAAATCTCTTCACTATACCAGTTCTACTGTGAGAAGCGTATTCACCATATAAACAATATAACTCTCGCTTAACCAAAGCGCAATGAAAATAACACAGAATTATTTGCACAAGAAACAATTTCACTCTCTTCATAGAATAATTTGGAAAATGCAAAATAATTTGTGTTAAAATGGTTTAGAATTGCAAAGATTGACTCTGGTCAATTACACTACACTTTACAGTAGAAAGCACCGAAGATAGATTTTAGGGAAATAGCCTGAGGTGGTATATCGTGTCATTGCATAATAAAAGATTTGTCACAGCCAGTTATACGGTTATACCGACTCTATAAGACAATGTACAGCATAGAAGATATCGATACCAACTGTTCGGAGCTTACACAACAAAAACAAAGAATCTTCAGGAGTTTGTGGTAAGTAGTTTGATTTCCAACAACATGGGTCTGTGTTCAGTCTCACTGGGTGGTACCTTGTGCAAGTGTTTCCTATTATAATCTCGGACCGACCAAATGGTTGTGAGTGGATTTTATAG
>JACXVO010023217.1:5135943-5145967 GCA_015501135.1 Hapalochlaena maculosa
CTGTGTATGCTTATAATTGTTCCCTCATCATTGCGTGACAAACGAAGCGGATATGTCTCCTTCACTCAGCAGTTCGGCCAAAGTTGCTAAGTCATTGGGTCAATTTGTTCGACTAAAAGGCGGCCCTCTAGCATGACCGCAGTCAAATGACTGAAACACGTAAAAGAATAAAAGAATAATTGTGGACATTATTTTTGTGTTGAAATAACGGATAAAAGATACAAGCATGGTGTAGCAGATAAATTCCTCTCCTGTCTGGACGGCGAGCATTTATTGGATCGTCCAGCTGAATTTTTAATTGCGAAATGATCATGGAAGTAGCTGAGTAATTCAAGACCATTAACATCTTTGGTGCAGTTCCCAGATCGAAAGTCAAATAAGTGTGATATAATGTAACAAGTTTTGACCATAAAATTACAGTTCCTAGTAATACAATCAATTATCAGTTACTAGTAATATAATCAATCCCAGTACTGCTCTAGTAGTTTATTTATCAACCCTGAAACTATGGATGCAAAGACGTTTTGGCGTGATATGTAGTCTTGTGCAAAGTGTTGGCATACCACAATGAAGGTAAAAATGAATCTATCAATTCGCTCTCTGGAATGATGGTTATTTTTTTTTCTTTTGTTTGTAGTCATAGAATACACCATCAAATATTTGGTTTATTATATCAATCACGGGACTTATTTCAATCTGAAATTGAACCTGGAATTAGTGCTTTATAGTAAATGTATTAAGCAAATGAATTTTCCTTCGCCTGGAACCAATATTAAACGAGTAATATAGTCTCTTTCTCTGTCAGTTTATAAATTAAACCATCTTGGTTATCGATAGAATAGCAAATGGGTTTGACGAAATTTGGAACAAACGTTTACGAAGTAACATTAATCGGTAATTGGAGACTGCATCTGGGAAAGTCTCCAAGTATCATATGAAAGGAATTGATAAGTTAGCCAAATATTGGTTTCCCTTTCTAAGACTTCATAAAAATCAGGAAAAAATTTCTTTCCTTGCAATAAAATACTTTAAAGGAATAGTCTGATACGTCACTTATCAAATAATTGACAACTGTTATCAAATACCTCTTTTCTGTTTGTTTACAAATGATAAATCGATGGTCATCTTGAGGGTGTTGCTCTGTGTAAGATCATAGTTTTGGCCATTTCAAAATGTTCAACTTGATACATAATGAGTGTGCGTCACCTCATATATACTAGAAATATTTCCAGTATGAAATAATCTGCTTCCTACTTTATAGTACACATTTAAAATCGAGTCAGAGAAAAAGTGAATTTGATTATATTTACTACTTTACATGGACACGGTTCACTTTACATTTATACCATATTGTATACACTGTTCAACGGAGATATAAATTTAGGTTTCCTGTTAAGGTATATTCTATCATAAACATCAAATTATTTTACACAGATGTTTACCTACTGTATACCTACTAAAAATAATAATCAATTTTCCTTCAAATTATAACACTGATAAACAAGTTATAGACATCTGGCATGGTGTTGATTTTTCTAATGTAGTATTTTTTAATGCTGATTTCGCATCTGAAAAGCGTTTTGATCAATCACGTCAGGTTTTGAAAATTTTGACAAAAATTAAGTTTCAAGAAACACCGTTCATCAGATATTTTCCATCCCCACGTTTTTAGTGGTTTTTCAAAATATTTAAGATACAGCAGTAATAATTTTCCATTTGATTTTGTTTTTTATTTTTTGTTTAAGGTGAAATTATGGCGTCCAGTAGTTGCAGAAATTCACCGGATTTTTTAGGAGATATGTGCGGCTATCTAACAGACAAATCCCATCGGAAAACTTTTACAACATTTCAGAAAAAAGTGTATGGACAATATTATGATTCAAAGGTGGATACTGGTAAATCCTGGGTACAAGAGTTCATCTGTTTTACATGTGCATACGATTTGCGTGGTTGGATAAGGAAGGTAAAGAAGAACGACTATATGGCATTCGGAGTTCTTATGATATGGTGTGAATCAAGTAACCACACCACAGACTGTTATTTTTGTTTGGCAAATGTCTCTGGTTTTTGTTGTAAAATTAGTGCATCTGTAAAGTATCCCGATGTTCCCGCAGTTTCTAAACCAATTCTAGATGATCCCTTAAGTTGTCAAATACCAATAGCACTTACAGAATATACAGTTGATGCATAAACTCAAGAAGAATGTTTTCTTTCATCTTCCAGCAACGTATCTGACCCTGACTATCAATCCGGGGAAGGTATTCACTTAATAAACAATACTGATCTTGCTGATCTCGTACGGGACCAGGCCTTAACAATAGGTCGAGCTGAACTACTCGGTTCACGCTTTATAGAATTTAATTTGCTCGCTCTAGGTACAACTACTTCACAATTTCACCACAGACAAAAGATACTTGTGAAATTCTTTGCAGTGAGAGACAGTATTTGCTACTGTTCGGACGCTGAATGTCTCATGTCAAGCCTTGAATTGGAACACAGCATTGAAGAATAGCGATTGTTCATCAACTCATCTAAAAGAAGTTTGAAAGCAGTATTGTTACACAATGGAAACATAAACATCAATCCCTGTTGAATATTCTAACCGCCTTAAGAAAACATATGAAACTATGTCGCTACTTCTTGAAAACACACTATTACTCGTATAAATGGCTTATCTGCGGTGATTTAAAACTTATCACCGTTCTCATGGAAATGCAGACAGTATAAAGCAAGTACTGCTGTTTTATCTGGAAGTGAGACAGTAGAAATATTAAGCAACGCTACATAAAAAAGAGTTGGCCAATTAGTATCACAATGTCGCCAAGAAATAAAAAGGCCCTTCGTGTGCCTATTAACCGTGTTAAAGTTCTCAAGCTATCGTTTCACGTCAAGAAGGGCCTTATAAAGAATTTCGTGAAGGTGCTAGATAACGATTCAGATACTTTTCGGTACCAGTGCAATACGTTTCTAGAGATGAGTTATGTGAAAGGGAAAGAAGGTGTGTTCATAGGTCCAAAAATAAGGGAGGTATTTGCTGACACATATCTCCAAGGTTTACAGAATTATACTGAAAGAAATGCATCGGTGGCATTTAGATCGATTTCCTTATCTGCTGACCACGTTAATGTTGTGAAGAACTGCAACTGTGTGTAAAAAACAGTTGGGTACCAGCGCGTCCCTCAATATTCATCTTTTCGACTCACATCTTATCTTCGTCTCCGAATACATAGATTCGGTGAGTGATGAACACGGTGAACGTTTTCACCGGGATATCTCGGTGATGTAGTCACGGTATGAAGGTCGATGGAGTAAAGCGATGCTGGCTGACTACTGCTGGATACTCCAGCGTAACATACTACATGCTCCGTTCAAACACAGGTCTACGGCTAAAACATTCAGTCCAAACACACATTAAAGAAGAATTTTCAGTGGGTATGAATTTTACGTGTGCATTATATGTTGAACTAGATACTACTATATATTACATGTGTCTTGTACCGCAATTTCACTACTTTCTCAGCTAATGCCATGCTCATTATTATACATATAAAAATAAAGTAGTCTAGTGAAATATAAATGAATGAAGGCGTATATATAATAAACGGTGGGTGATAGAGACAAATGGTTGTTATATCCTCTCTGAAACAGCGTGTTTCAAATGTTTTAGAACAAGTGTTGGATACCAAGATATCTGCAACTCTTTAAAATTTGTTTAAGTGTTATCAACGATTCGAAAATTAATGAGAAAATATGTTAGTTTATGCTCTCATGGACATAAAAAAGAAGTTACGTAACATTCACGCCTGAAAAGCTTTTAATTCCATATTTAGCTCAATCATCACCAACTTTAAAACAGTCAAAGCATAAGTGAGCAAGCAGAAATGTCAGCACGTGGGGCGAAATGTTTAGCAATATTTTGTCCGTCACTACGTTCTGGGTTCAAATACTGCCGAAGTTGACTTAGCCTTTCATCCTTTCTGGATCGATAAATTAAGTAACAGTCACGTACTGGGGTCGGTCTAATCGACTAGTCCGGCGAAATTGTCTGTCCTTGTTTGTTCCCGCTATATATAGTCCCTAGTGGGCAATAAAGAAATAAGGATTGTTAGCACGACGTGCGAAATACTTAATGGTATTTCTTCTGTCTTTACGTTCTGTGTTCAAATCCCGTTAGGGCCAACTTTACTTTTCATCCTTTAGTGGTTGATAGATTAAGTATCAGTTGCTTATTGTGGTTGATTTAATTGACTGACTCTCCCCTCGCCCTTTGACTGTACTTGTTTGTCCCTACCTCTCCCCATGTATGAAAACACCTCAGGGTTACACTGAACAATGATATGAATGAGAGCAGTTTTGATTTACTTTTAGTTGTATCAATCTAGAACAGAGTTTCTCAAAGTGTTTGCTACTGCCCCCTGATCGGCGTTTTGAGCGTTCAGGTGGGCGTTAAGAGGGTTCAGGTGGGCACTGGTGTCAAAAGGACGGTAGAGAAAAAAGGCGACATTGTGATAAAGGTAGTGTATTGGGGGACATTTATGAATATCTATTATTATAATATTGTATACAAATTATATAACATTACATTAATTAACAAATAACGTATCTAAATCAGTAAAATATCAAATTTTCATTTATAGATAAACATAGGGGTGTAGTGCTGAGGGTATTATGTGGTCCCGAGGGGCGCGGTGGGCCAAAACGTTTGAGAACCTCTGATCTAGAAAATGCGAAAACAGGGGCCTGGAAGGCTTGTATGGTTAAGAGGTTCGCTTCGCAGTTATATTTTTGGGCTTGGTCACAGGGCACGACATTTTGGGATTACTATTTCCAACTATAGCTTCGAGCCAGCCAATACCTTGCGAGAAAGAATTGAGCCGACGAAATCCGCGTGGAAGCCCGTTGCGCACGCGTATGTGTGTGGGAGTACGCGTGCATTTCTGTGTGAGTGTGTGTGTGTGTTTGTGTATGTGTGGTAACGAAATATATATTTCGTTTTTACCCACTGGGAGCTAAACATAGAGTGGAAAACAAGGAGAGATAATCAGATTAAGTCAATTAGATCAACCTCAATGTGTAACTGGTACTTATTTAATCAACCCCGAAAAGATGAAAAGCAATTCGACTTCGGCGGAATTCGAACTGAGAACGTAATGGCAGATGAAATACCGCTATTTCGCCCAGAGTGCTATCAATTCTTATTTCTTCATAACCGACAAGGGGTTATACATAGAGGGGACAAACAACGACTGGCAAGGTGGCCGGACCAGTCGATTTGATCCACCCCAGTACGCGACTGGTACTTAATTTATCGACCCCGAAAGGATGAAAGGCTAAGTCGACCTCGACGGATTTTGATCTCATAATATAGCGACAGACGAAATATCACTAAACATTTCGTCCGACGCGATAACGATTCCGCCAGCTCGCCGTCTTGTATTTGAATAATTCTAAGCTTTGCATCAGAAGTATTATAACGAACTGGGATATCACTTCTGGCGGTGATCAAATGTTATTACAATATCACATCCCGAAACACTAGCGTAGTATTAAGTATATAGACAGAATGCAAGAATTCAGAATTCATTGTAGTATAAATTTGTATAGATTCTAATGATTGGCAAAGTGTGTTGCAAATCGATATTTATTGGTTTATAGCTAAAAATGGAAACTCATATTATGAAATTAGATATAAAGAATAAATGTACACATGATAATACTCTTAAAGTCTGGAAAATGACGATAGTATAGACAATAAAAGCATATCTCCGAAATCAATAACTGCAAAATTGGTTTTGATGGCGATGCGATCTATATCCAGGTGTAGAAAACATCCTTCAAATGACCTGAGAAAATAATATACATAGAACATGATTGTGTAATAGTATTAATGACAAATATTTCCATACGATATGTATTTTCATTGGAAGTGATTTTTTTCTGGGTTTCAGTCATAAAAAGGGAGAAATTACGCAACATGAATCAGTCTTGACCAATATTGCTATCTATATAAAAAGTCAAGGTGGCCCTTTATAGGCTTCAGAAAAACTACATATAATAAATGTTAGTTCTAACCAAGGGAGTGTGCAGTGGTAATCAGGACGTTATTTAATGTATTTTCAGATTATACATACAAGCAACAAAATGGATTCTACCACATACACATGATTCGATTAATAGAGTTGTAATTTTTTTATGAAAAGAAAAACAAATGTAAAAATACCAAAGCAAATGAATGTGTATATGATCAACGAAACGTAAAATGGTGGTTCACTAATTTAATTAAATTGTTAATGGGAAGCAAAGCACAATAAATTGTGCTATGTTCACAAAGAAAGTCACAAAAATTACATGGTCCATAAATAATACATATAAAACACATGGAATGAAAAACGTAGCGAATTCTAAAACCACTCCTCAACTATCCATTTTATAAGGTCATAACTATATGGGCAGTGTGACAAATTGACTAAACATTTACTTCAAAAATATGGTTTTCACAAAGACGTTCTAATATCGATTGATTCACACATTGTAAGTCTGACTTATCAAGGCAAGCGTCAAAATATGCAACAACTTTCCTAAGGTTTTCAATTCTAATTATTGTCTAGTACACCGAAATGAATACTGACACTGTAAAAGATAAATATTAAAGAGACCGCATGAACTCGGAAAATAGACTTTCACGAACATGTGATGAAAATTCGCTCATACCAATCAAGAAGAAAATATAGCAACTGTGTCCCAGGAAGCATCAATTGAATAAAATTGACAGAGGCGCCTCTCTGAGATGTAATTGAAATATTAGATTTGGCCAAATAACTTTATATCGAAATGAAAAGTCAAAGGATATCAGAGATGAGATATGACTTCATCGAAATAATTATTTTTACTTCTATTTGTGAATATATATAAACGTTAATGGATAATTTATAAATTACAATGTAAATTAGCTTTATCATTCAAAACACTACAATAATGTATTGTGTTAAATTAATGTATAAGATTCTAGCTTACTCTCGTATAGAAATGAAAACCGGAGAGCGATAAAATTTATTTGACTCGCATTGTTTGGAGGATGTACATATATATTAATTGTATGCTATTCATGTATCTCTTTAGTGTCATCTGCCTTGCTTGCTAACGTTGGAACAATGTATTTATTTATATTAGGACTATATTATCCAGCAACATCCGAAATTGTTGAGCTACTTGCCTAATAGTTTATTACTATTTAACATCAGACTTGACTGCTATAACAACGAACTCAAAGTGATTCAGTTTAAACTGCTACTGTAAGATTTGTGTCAAAGTTAATCTTCCAATAGTTAGTTGTCCTATTAGCATCAACGTTTTTTCGCATTTAACTATTACTATGAGAAATAACTTTAGTATAACTACAAACGATAGGCCTGTGACTGCTTTGCCAATTAATATGAGAGAAAGTAAGCTGTGATGTACATGCACCAAAGTTGATTTTGGCTTAATTAATATGCAACGTTGTTATGTTTAGCTTAACATCATTTTGACACTGGTTTAACTAACATAATATTCCCAAGCATCACTTTCGATTTATATTCAACAATCATCACTGCTGAGTTTGATTTAAACTTCTATCAACTGTGCTGGTTCTAGTTTAAATATTAAAATACTGGTTGTTTTCGAATGTATGCTAACATTTGATCTAAATCAGAGTTTCTCAACCATTTTCTGTCTATGAACTCCTTTTGATTAATATTTTTTCTGGTGGACTCCCATAGCTATTTGATGCTTAAAAATCAGTTTTATAGAAACTTCTTTCCAAATTCCTAAGTTGTTTTTCACACATTAACTCTTGTGCTTGTTAAACAATGTAACCTGTTAGAGAACGAAAGTTATCTGTTTCTTGCGATACTTACAACTGAAGGAAAACTTTTTCAGAGACCCTTAAAATACTGTTGTAGATCCTCAATTTTGTTGCGTGGACCCCACTTCCCAAATAATATATGGACCCTCGGGGGACCATATGTATCCCGGTTGAGTACCACTAGTCTAAAGAAAGAGGCTATTTCTGAAACTTCTTTCAAAGTCACTTACGACTGATGTGGTTTACGCTGTCCATGAACAACAAGTGAACATCTATAGAAAAATATGGGTAGGGAAAATTTTCCATAGAACTAATATTCTAGAGAGGAAGAAATGGTGAGTCTAATACAGAATCTGGTGCTGAGCGCAATACGTGTGACGAGAGAAATGGAGACGATTAAGTTAGGTGTGCCAGAGTAAGAATGGTTTGGTCTAAGTCATATCCTAGGATTAAAGGTCATTACAATATCAATAAACGAGGCAGTATTAGTAGAGTGTAAATTTCTGAATTTGATATTGGAGTTTGTCATTCGTGAGCGATTTCATAAGGTAGTGCTCGACACATTAGAACTTTTCTCTTCTATCTGCAAACCTATGCGTTATACGTTTTAAACGGCTTAGCTAACATAATATTTATTATTAATAGCTTAAACAGAACATTCAGAAAATGTAGGGTTATCGTGGAAAAGGCGTTGGGGTTATTTAAAAATACAAAGAAGTTGGTAGATTTGTTTTAGTTTTATTTCTATTAGAGTGAAACTATGGCATTGATCAGGACACGGTTGCATCACAAATATTCTGACATCTCAAGAAGTTATAACAAAAAGGAATTCAATAGTTGTGGTTTTAAATTGTTAAATTGTTAAAATGGTCCGTTAAAGATATTATTGCCCCAGATACAGCAGGTGGTCTTAGATCAAGTCACTTGTTAAGTACAACGACGAAATCTAAAACTTACTTGGCGTTTCTATTTTTCGAAGATATGACAATGTTTATGATAAACAAATATATATACATGTGTATTGATATGTGTGTATATGCGTGCATGCATGTACGTATATTTGGCTAATGTATAAAGTAATACAGCACAATATCTTTTTTAAATATAGCAGTGGAGATTTCCTTATGCAATGTGATCAATGTAGGCGACAAAATTACACTCTTATAACTTAACAGCAACAGCAGAAGAGTTCTCTCAGAATAATAAACTTATCTGATACCAAATACATTTTCTAGAATGTCTGCTGTGTATTGCAAATACGTATTTGATAAACGAGTCATATAATACTAACGCCTCCGGTGACAATGTAATTTTACTCAACATATAGTATTTACACGATTATACACACTTCGAAGCAATGCGAAAACAGCTAACGCTGAAAAAAAACTCATCAATGTGTAGAGGATATCAAACGGTTATTTCTGTATTGTCAGAAAGCATGTACAGCGATGCATAGAAAAGTGTACATAATTTCTCAACATATTTTTGCTTAAATAAACGAGTAATACTTCTGTGTATTGTTGTTATTGTTACGGTTGCTGATTTTGTGGCTTAGTCTCAGAATAACTCAGATCCTACTGAGTTATGGTCAAACGCATGCCATCTGTGAGCATCTTATTTCATTTTATTGCCCACAAGGGTCCAAACGTAGAAGGGACGAACAAGGACAGACAAGGTGGCGGGTTAGTCGATTAGATCGACCCCAGTAAGCAACTGGTATTTAATTTATCGACCCCGAAAGGTTGAAAGGCTAAGTCGACCTCGGTGGAATTTGAACTCAGAAAGTAGCTACGAATGAAATATCGCTAAACATTTCGTCCACCATACTAACGATTCTTATTTCTTTATTGCCTACAAGGAGCTAACATAGAGGAGACAAACGAGGACAGACAATTTGGTTAGACTAGTCGATTAGTTCGAACCTAGTACGCGACTGGTACTTAATTTATCGATCAGGAAAGTTTAAAAGCTTAAGTCAACCTCAGCGGAATTTGAACTCAGAACGTACCAACTGACGAAGTAGCGCTAAGCATTTTGCCCGACACCATTACTTTACCATTTTTTGTCTTGTCAATTTATGACTCTAGCATTTGCTATGGTTGCTATGACTATAAATTGAAGTGGCCATATAAGGAGCGCTTTCTTAGGTTCAAACAAGACCACTCCGGCGCCTATACATAT
>JACXVO010023217.1:5998484-6010862 GCA_015501135.1 Hapalochlaena maculosa
TCACAGTCAATTGACTGAAACACATAAAAGAATAAAAGAATACAGACAAATAATGAGATAGTGAGAATGGGAGAGAGGTACTGCAATTAAAAAAATAAAGGCTTTCACAAGCCACTATCTACATAGATCAATGCAGTTAGTTAAGCAAATTTTAGCAGTCAAGCAATTCTACCAATTGCAATTGGTTCTCAATTAAAATAGATGTAATATTTTCACAATGGCAAAAAGGTCACAAGGTTTGGAGTTCAATTCCCAATGGTGTATTGTGCCATTGTTAAACTTTATCATTCACTGCTCCAGTTTGCTCAATTAGCAAAAATTGATGAAACCAATATTTCAAAGGACCAACCTTGTAACATTCTGTCACACTGAACTTTCCTCTGTTAGAGGAGTACTTAGTCACTTTCATATTAATATTACAAGCAGGTTGTTCCAAGAACATTTCTCCATTATACCTGATGGAGTGTCAGTATCAACGTTATCATGATCCCCATTGCTTAACGTCCGTTTTCCATGCTGGCATGGGTTGGACGGTTTGACTAAGGTCTGAAAAGCCAATGGCTACACAAGACTCCAGTCTGGTCTGGCAATGTTTCTACAACCAGATGCCGTTCCTGATGCCAACTGCTCTGAGAGTGTAGTGCTTGCTTTTTATGTGCAACCAGCACAAACTTTTAATAGTGTCTGAAATTGCGTGAGACGTTTTGGCACAGCTTTAACTGATTAATAACTGTTACTTTTATTAATTTTTTACCTTGTGGTTGTCACAATAGAATTTTGATGTTGTATTCATTTTACGACAGCAAAATGTCTTTAACTTTGATTGAATTGAGATCTGAAACTTCTGAGAAGAATTTGGCTATGAGAGCTATATCTTCAATAGAGAAATTTACATTTCTTTTGAGATTTAGTTTCATATAAAAATTGCTATTCCATTGAAAACCAACTTCAAAGTGAAAAGTATCTAGAAATATATGACCATCCTGTTGACTTTAGGTTTAAATGGTATTTGTAATGTTCACACCTATCTGGAAGGTAATTGAATTAATTAAGCAGGTTAATTGAAAAATTCACATTCAAGAATCAAGCTTGTGTGGTACGGGTGAAGACTTTAACTTCATTTCCACAAAGTTTAATCTATAATGATACATGGCACACTGCCATTAACATATCAAGTGTAGGGGAGAAAAAAGAATTAAACCAATTAAATTTGTTTATTCATTTTCTATTTAATTTCTTGGATTTTACTTAAGTATTTGACTACTTTAGAAGCAAATAACAATCTTAACTGTTGGTTGAATATCTAAGGAAGTGCATACATTTTTGTTGATTGTTGCTTTATTTTTTATTTCCTATAATTACTGCCAAACCTAGATATAAATATTTCTATCCAAATGGATTTTGAAAAAATAAATTTTATTTATTTTCTCTTTACTTAAAAATGATAACAAAAATTATAACATATCAAACAAATTATTTCAATTATAATCTAACTTATGATCTAAATTGTATTTTTATTTACTTATTTTTACACTTAAATGTTTATTTTCCAAATGATGCATTATAATATTAAGTCTATATCGTAGAAATATCTTTTAGAATTGTTTTTGACATCAAATAATGAAAAATACATTAGAAATTGCAGTATGTAGTATCATCATATATAACAATGCTACTGCTTTTATTGAAGCCAGAAAGAAAAATGATAATGATTTAAAAAAAAAATAATCAAAGCAAAAAAAGAAAAGCAAAGAAAGAAGTTTTTAATATTCAAAATGCTTTTCAAGGAACCAAGTGTAAGTAATCGGAAGAAATATCTAAGATTTTATTGCAGGAAATTCTTATAAGTGTTTCTCTGAATAAATATCTGAATAATTTATGGCCATATTTCATAACTATTGCTGTTGCTTTTGTTGTTGTTGTTAGTAGTAGTAGTAATTACTTAACTAAAAAAAAATGAAGAAATCAGTTCATTTTAATGTTTAAAAATATGCTTAAGTATGATGGAATAGTAATGATTACTTTATTAAAATTCCCAGGCTTTCTGTTGTTTTGAATTCAATAAATAATATTGTTAAGGTAGCTGATATATATATCTAATGGTAAAAATTATTTATGAGCTATTTCAATAAAAAAAGAAAGTTTTTACATATCTTCATTATTTTAAGCAGAAGAAACAAAAGATATATATTTCACATTTCTAAGGAAAATCTGAGTTATTTTCTTAAATAGAATTTTTTTTACTGGTTTTGGTCCTTTTATTGTCCCTATATTGTGGCTGAGAGTCAATGCTCTCAGGGATTTGAGCCAATCTTATCAGCTCCAATATTCACATCAATCTGGTACTATTTTATTGATCTTTGTTTATGGACGTGTTAAAACAGAAAATATAAAAGAACATAGTATATATCAGCAATGGAATCGATTTTTAGACCATACATAAATACCTAAGTACACACTCACACAGTCCAGCTTTGATATGTCTTTTTTCAATTCACACTTAAGAAAGTTTTGGTCAATAATATACTTTATTAGAAGGCATTAACCCAAGGTGAAGCAAACTGAGGTTGAACCCAAAATTACCAACTTTTGACACCTTTGATTATATCTTTCCACTCAAGTTTTTGAGCATGGTTTAAATGGCACCAAGCAACAGCAATAACAACAAGAGTTATTTAGTAGGTGTTGTATTCTTGGAGTTTTACTCCCAGTTTTCAAGTTATGCAGATAATGAAAATACTTCTGTTTAACATGTTCTTTGACAAAGGACTGGAGTCTGGAATTTAAATGAGAAAATTAAACTCAATAATCAATAACGTATCGGAAATAATAATCTCAGACAAGGATATAAGAATAATAATTTCAGACTAGGATAATTGTGTATGCTCCATGAAACTAAATTGTTTCACTTCATTAGTAGTCATTTCAAATTTTGGTACAAGGAAGGGAGTAAGTCGATTGCATCAACCCCAGTATTCAATTGGTACTTATTTTATTGACTCTAATAGAATGAAATGCAAAGTCAACCTCAGCAGAATTTGAACTCAGATCATGAGGTTGGACAGAATGCCACTAAACATTTTACCCAGCATGTTAATAATTCTTATTTCTTTATTACCCACAAGGAGTTATACATAAAGGAGACAAACAAGGATAGATAAGGTGGCTGGACCAGTCAATTAGATTGACTACAGTACACAATTTGTACTTAATTTATCGACACTGAAAGATGAAAGGCTAAGTTGACTTCAGCAAAATTTGAACTCAGAACGTAGCGGCAGATGAGATATTGCTAATCAATTTGTCCGGTGTGCTAATGTTTCTGCCAGCTTGCTGCCCTTTGCATATAATTAATGTTGACTTCTAACTTAGATATAAGATATCAAATTTAGAAAATTAGTATAATTAGCTCTGTTATTTGACTTCTACATTATTTCATCAACCCCAGAAAGATGGCAGGTAAGTTCGAACATGCTTTCAATTGAACTATAACTAAATGACCATAATTAAGTATCACTAAGCATTCTGTTTGACAATCTCACGTTTATGACATTAATGTTTTTACCTTATTATAATACATTTATACTCATTATTTATTTCACTGTATCATATCCATAGGATATGCAATACTTTTGATATCTCTGTCTCAGTGATGTATTGAGCATTTGTAGATTATAACTAATATTTCCAACTTTAAAATATATATGAAGCCTTATAAGTGGATTTGGTAGCTGGAATCTGAAAGTTGCCCACAATATATATAGTGGCCTTAGTGATGCATATTAGTCATTGCATTACTCTGCAACCATGGCCCACCTTTCAGTTGGAAAAGAGACCTTTGATAGCCAACAGTGGTAAAAGATCTCTGAACCTTCTTCATCGTATTTTTATTTTGACAATTACATTTTTGGTACATCCTTTCCTAATTAAGTCACCTAAAGTTGCAGAAATTATCCACTACTTCTAGAGAGTCTCCACGGTATTTGAGTAAATTAGCTTACCATATATCTCAAGATTTTATGGTTCCTGAGCATCTTTCAAACTGCTTTCTCTATTAATGTTCCTATTATTCCACTGCACTTCTTGTGTGACATTTTCTACATATTGAGCCGGGTCAATTAGCTGAAATGAGTAGAACCCTGTTTATTTTCTTGTTTACTAGGACCTTGTTCTTTGCTATGATAATTTTGCTATGATTCTAGGTTCTGCTTCAACTCTTGGAATTTCTTTTCATGTTCTGTTACTGATTCTGTTATGAAAGCAAAATCAAGAGCAAATAACAGTTCTGACGGGCAGTGAGACTTAAATTTCTCTGTTATGGCCTGGACAACTATGAGGAATAGGAGAAGGTTGAAATTTGGGCGTTAGTAAATAGCTAGCTATACCCTAACTTACCTTCCCCCAAAAATTGCAGGCCTTGTATCTAAGTAATAAACTGTATGAATAATTGTGTTGATAAATGACATTTATTGTCTTACGTGAGACAGTCAGACAGGCAATAATGTTCTATAAATTCTAGCTTTCAACAAATGAATGTTAAATCAAAAATGTTTATCACTTCATTCATTTATAAGGAAATTTGAATGTTTGAATGTGCAGGAAAATGTGTAAGTTTGTGTGTGTGTGTGTGTGTGTGTGTGTGTGTGTGTGTGTGTGTGTATACATACATGTTTGTATTCCATATGATCAGTTACATGAAGCTAATGCATCAAAAGATGTGCTCCTGTTTGTGATGAAATAACAAATATGCAGGCACACGTGCATGCACACACACATACACATATGCATGCATGAATACATTGATACACAAGCATTTTTCACCATTTGTACCATGTCTTTACCTGTCCTGCACTGAATTTAACACTTTGATAAGTTATTCTCCCAAAAACACCAACATCTTAGAATTCCCTATTGACTCATGTTTCTTTCATCACCACTCTTCAACAGACACTAATCTATTATCTATATTAATCTATCGGCCTTTATGGGCTTGCTTAATGTCATGGAATATGCTTCTTCCTTCTGAACAAACCATCAAAAATAATATATTATCTAGTTTTGTTAATTGGTGGTATTTACAATTCTACTTAATTTTGATTTGCTTCAGTTGTGATGAAATTGGTGTCATAGTAATTTGGTGATGAATGGCTTAACTTTTGTGTATTGGCTTCTATCCCTAACGATGCTGATTTAATTTCCTTGCAAAAGTATAATTTCTTTCAGGGGTGGAGTACGATACCAGCTCTTATTAGTATTACAAATTATTACTGCCTGTGAAAAGAAAAACAAAAAATCATCCATCTATGAAATAATTTTCCTAGCTGTCCAAATTTACTACAAGATAAACTAAGCATGAAATCCTCATCGCCATCATTTGTGTCTCTGTTCTCCTCATTATCATCATAATTAACCCCATTATCATTAACAGAAATCATCAACATCAACATAATCTTTATGCTTTTACTCTTTCTCCACTGCCACACCATCATCATGGTTGTCTTCATTGTTTGCATCTCCATATTCCTCATTATCATCAAATTAATCCCCATTGTCATTGAAAGATGATGACTATCATGAGGATCATCATCCTTGTACTCCTCAACATCATCATTTTTTGCCTTTTTTGTTGTATAATGATAGGTTTGCAAGCAGTACAATATATACTTCTGTTTTTTATTTGCATCATCTTATCTGTGTAGCATTCTTATCTTTTACTGTATACTTATTAATTCATGAAACATTCCGATCTCAACTCATTTGTAGGTATCTCTGACACTCCATCATGATAATATGCTGCACATCTGACTCTCCTCTCTTTTTTAATCATGAAAGGGTGAAATAAGGTACATTGGATAATATAATCTTAGTTATGTTATATCTGATGATCGTAACTGTTATTCCTTTCATCGTAAATCTACTCAAGTGGGTGTGACATAAACATCTTTTTAGAAATAATTGCCTCATACACAGAAAGAGATGCACTTTGTCATCCCAACGAAGGTAATAACTTCTTGGACATTTCCCATTACTTTTCCTTTCAAGTACTTTTTCACTAGGATTACCTTCATTACTGGATGGACTTGTTTCCTATTTTGCGCCAGTTTATGTGCTTGCTGTTTACATTTAGTAATTTAGTTTTTACTTTGTTAATGTTTAACCTTTTTATTACCAATCCGGCTGAAACCAGCTCTGGCGCTGTAGTAAAAATGTCTTGTTTTCCTAAGTTTTGAATTAAAATCTTGCACCAAACCTGTCACAATTTATGTTCCTAATACTAGCTTAATGATAATTAAATTATTTTACCAAATTCCTTATGTTTGAAATAATCGAAACACATACAGAGGGTCTCAAAATAAATACAATAACAAAAGGGTTAAATGTTTTGATATCTAACACTGGAACATTTTCAATTGACCTCTCAGCAGTTTCTGCATGGAAACCAAATCTCTTCAGTGTTCAGTATTTTCCAATGACACCCAGACCTCTATTACTGTGTTTAATTGAAGGTCTATAATGAACAAAATAGTGCAAAGAATAAATCCTAATGAATAATCATCATCATCATCATCATCATCATCATCATCATTTAGCGTCCATTGTCCATGCATGCATGGGTTGGACGTTTTCGACCAAGGCTAGCAGGCTCTGCGGCCACAGCCAGCCCCCGCCTGGGTTGGCATGGTTTTCTACAGCTGGATGCCCTTCCTAACGCCAACTCCTCTGAGAGTGTGGGGTGTATTTATGTGTCACCCGCACATGTGCTATTCGCGAGACACAGGGTTTCAGTGCTTTAACGTGCCACCTACACGTGCGCCATACACATGGCACAGGTATTTTGGTGATCTAACGTGCCACCTACATGAATGCCCATTACTGGGCACCAGCGGCCATTCCACCATGCTCCTTGTGCCCCCGGCAGGCACCCCAAAGGTGGAGCCATCGATTGTCTTGAATAACAGCTACCTGAATATTAAATTCTTGCACACTGCTTTGGGCTACTTTCTTACAATAGTTGTATACTTTGTCTGAATCATGTCCATCACCTTCATACCATTCTATATTTTTGAGACGAAGAATTCTGGACACTATTTACACTATTTACATTGGACGGATATGTGTCTTCCTCTTGTTTTCTGTTGTTATCACAACGTTTTGGTTGATGTACTCTCCAGCTGTCACCAGGTGTTCTGGTGGAATTTTGAACCTGGTTTCTCATTCTTGATATTATTGTTATTCATGTCGCAGTCCAGAATTGAACTCTGTATCTAGGGGTTAATAGCCTGCACTCTTAACCACTATGCTATAGGCCATGGATATATAGTGTAGCGGTTAAGAGCAAAGGCTACTAACCAAGTTCAGTTCTAGGCTGTGATGTGATAAAGTAATACCAATAATAATAATAATAATAATAATATCTGGAATGAGAACCTAGATTTGAAACTTCACCAGGACACCTGATGAAGGCTGGAGAATACATTAGCTGAAACATTGTTATAACAATAAGCAAGATGAGGACATATATCCATCCATTATAAATAGTGTAGATAAAGTCATCTTCATCTTACATCAAAGCAACAAAGATTGTCCCACCATCTAAGTCTATCTATCTTTTTTCAGTGAATGCAGAGTAAATTTTTATTTTTAATGTTGAATTTTTTTTGCAGTTGATTATATATACACAGCATCTGTGATGTTATAGTCTAATAGTGCAAAGAAAAAATTAAATTTTATCCAAACTCTATCTGATTTATGATTTTTACAAGTAGTTTCATGAATTACTGTATCAATATATTGTGTCTGCAATTTATAATCTCTAGTGCATCTCTTTTACTTTTTAATGGATAATAATTGTGCTACAACACTGGTTATTAGTGATAATGTGTTCATGCTCGGCATAATTAGATGTATAATTAGGGTAGTATTGATGAAACTGGTAATTTCCTCAGTAAAATAATATATCTATTACAATAAATTTAAAAAGCAAAACTTCACATTGTCTTTTTTTAAATGTTTATATTTTTTTACCTTTGAAAAGTTGTTTCACTAATAACACTAGATTACTCTTGATACAAACAAACCCACTCCTCCTGTATATTGGTGATGTTTAAGGGTCTTGGTATTATTTTCTGATATTAACGGTGATGGAGTGAGCAGTGAACCAATTCATTAGGCAATTTGATTATTTTGGATTATAGTTGTAAAATTTTTTAAGAAAATCTTCCAGCATTATCAGTATATGATAATAAATTCTAACTTTCATTAGTTTCAATTATGAATATGCTGGGACATCATCTTTAGGGATTTTTAATTGATTGCATCAACTCTAATATTTCAATCTAGCACTTATTTTATCAATCTTTGTTTAGCAAATAGCTAGTTCCATTTTGAAGTAGAAAAACAAATTGCTAAACTATTTTACACTTATACATGCAGATGCACTTAAAGTTCAATGATCTGTAATCAGGTGGTAGATGAATGGTTTATGAGAAGTGTACATGCCACTTAAATTGAGTGCATTCAGCAAGTTCAAAGAAGGCAATGAAATGCGCATTTGAGGTTCAAATACATAGAGTTCATAATGGGAAAGTGACACCGGGATTAGCTTTCGATCACAACATAATAGAGCTATGTGATGACCAAAAATAGCCTAAAATCTCTCCAATCTGAACTTCCACAAAGCAGATTGGAAATATATTAAAAATGAGATCTTCAGACAGAACTGGCTGAAAGTTTCTACACAGTAGACATTGGCATGAAACAAGAACATTTCATGTCTGTTAGGCAAACCATATACCAGAAAAATGTCCCAGAGCACAAGGCCAGTTACACAAATGCCAAAATGGGTTGCCACTGCACTAGATCCCCCAAAATGCCATCGTGCTTCAGGACTAGCTACTGCACCAGTCAGTGTTTTAGAGGGCCACAGCTTTTTAATATTCTCTCAAAGAGTCTGAAGGACTGATACAAAGCGAATGTAGGTGTTTTCAATGCAAAACTGTATCTCTTTCTCTTGAGAGACCCAGATGAACCAACCTCATTGCAAGTTGTGCGAATGAGAGAAGCAACAGCAAACTCCTTTTTAATCAGTGCAATATACAAGAGGAGGCTCTTAATAATGAGTGTAACAAAATGGCAGTGCTCCAGTATGACCACAGAATCGAGCTGAAACTAGTAAAAAAATAATCTTATATATATCATAGCTGTATGGCTTACAGTAGACGCAAAGTTTAATTTCCCATAGGTGAAGTTACATTTTCCCATTTTATTTCATATTAATTATGTACAATACCATACTTAATATCGTGTAAGTTCTCTGTTAGCAAGCCACAAGCATTGAGAGTCCTAGCTTGATAGATTAAGAATTCTATATAGTTTACTGACAACACAAAGTTCCAAACCTGTAGGCAATATTACAACTTTTCCATTTTTTGTTGTACATATATTTATGATCAGAAAAAACAAACAACAGTCGTTATAAAGAATGTATTCACATGGAAAGTTGTGTATTTATTTGTACTTTCAACTTTCCCAGTGAAAACATTCTTTATGCCTCCTATTGTTTATCTGTCTTTCCCCTTCTATGCATGCTCAAAAGAAAATTGTTCCTATACCTGACTTCATACCTCAACAGTACTTTCCTTGATAAAGGAGTTAAAGTCTAAGATCTCAATATATTTGGTGTTTCATTGTTAAGATACAGTCTATAGAGGTGTTTTTCTTTTTGTTACGTTCACATTTATAGAGATATAAATATAGAGATGAAAATATCAGCAACAGTGCATTTTTTCGTGACCCCAAGGACACGTAAGGTTACTTATCAGGCTTCTATGGATGGTATATAAGTGACCAGAATCATCACATTGCCCACTGAACGGAGTAACAATATGTTGTAGGATACAAAGCCAGCCAATTTTGAAAGGAGGGGCAAGTCAATTATATTGACTCCTTTCTAACTTCACTGGTACTTTAATTTATCAAACCTGATGGGATGAAATGCAAAGCTGACGTCAGTTGAATTTGAACACAGAGTATTCAAAGAAATAGCTCTGAAGTATTTCAACTGACACACTAATAATTTTGCGAGCTTACTACCTTCAGCAATCCATTACATATTAATAAGTTATTCTTTTCTTCAATTATTTCTATTAGGTGTAGTGTCTAGTCATTGAAACTCAATAAAGTTGCTTTGCCGTTTATCACTATACATCATTTGTAGGACACCTGTAAATTTCTTGTTTTATGAATGTTCATATTTCTCTTTGCATGCATAAGTTTATAGATGTTCAAATTTTTTATTATGTCTACAATTTCTTTCACTTAGCACTCAAACTTGTCTAAAAGATTTCAGTTGTGTCTTTGATTTTATTTCCAAATGAAAGCTGTTAAAACACATAACACAAACATATATAACAAGTAGAATAATTCTGTAGATTCTTCTGCATCATCATCATCATCATCATCATCATCATAATCATTGTCATCTTTGTCCTAGCTGTTATTTTGCATGTATGTGTTATAATATTTCTTTGTTATACATCACATGCTTTATCTGAGATACAAATTCTGTTAAAAACAATGGAAAGTGTATAAAATTTTTAGAAACCCTTTGAGCATTATGAAGCAAAATAATGGTTTCAAACTTTAGTAGAAGGCTAGTAGTTTTGAGTGGAAGCGACAAGCTGGCTCGATTGAACCCCATTACATAACTGGTACTTTATTTAATTGACAATAAATGGATGAGAGGGGAAAATGATTTTGTAAGGATTTTGAGCTTACCATGTTAAAAGTAACAAGAAATACCATTAAGGTTGCTAGTGATTCTGCCAGCTTGCCACCTTAATAATAATAATAATACTAATAATAATAATAGCTCTTTCTACTCTGGGTACAAGGCATAACATTTATTTTGGTGGTGGTGTTTATGGTGGTGGCTGTGATGGTGGTTGATTTCATCAACTCCGGTGCCCTGAAAGAATGGAAGACAAGTTGACTTCAGAGGAATTTGAACTCTCAACATAACCAGAAGGAATGCCATTAAGCGCTTTTGTTCAGGGTGCTAACAATTGAATCAGCTCACCAATTTAATGATGATGATGACGAAACTGACAACAATGCTGATAATAATTCTTTCTACTATAGAGGTACAAGGCCTGGAATTTTTGATGGAGGATGCTAGTTAATTACATTGTCCAGTAATTTACTGGCATCTATTTTATCGACGCTAAAAGAATGAAAAGCAAAGTTAAGCTCAGTAGAATTTGAACTCAATATGTAAAGAGCTGAATCATGTAGATTTGTGTTGCATCCAAGAAGTAAGATGGATAGGAAGTTCTTGTAGGTTCCTCACAGGTTCAACACAAAGAACATAGGTATAAGATTTTCTGGATAGCGAACATTAACAGGGTTGAGAGCATAGCTATACTTCTCACAGAGAAATAGGTTGATAAGGTAATCAAGGTAGTCAAAGTATGTGATAGAATTCTTAAATTTAGATTAATGCTTCAACATGAATTAACAACCATTATCTCGGTTTATGCCCCTCACCCAGGGCTACCTGATAAACAAAAAGACAGATTTTATGAAGCTTTCTTGTAGGCTACCTCATCGATGAATAACAGAGACCATCTCTTTGTCACTGGCAACTTCAATGGACAACTCTACAAGTCTTCATTTAAGCAACTCAACAATATCACCAGATAAACTTTTCAATGTGCCAACATTGTATGCTAACTCTGCTAGTGTGGAAGGTGCTATCTTGAAAGAGCTGGGATGGGGAACTCCAGTGTCATGTACCTGAAAACAAAACTCACATTTCACAGAACTTGTAAACACACAATAGCCTTCAGCCTGCATACACAACACCATTATTTTATGTGCTACATAGGCCTTATTTCCTATGCAATGTGGTGACTAAGTAGGGATGGGGAATCATTAAGCCTTTGGAAGTGTGCAAAGGTAAGACACCTGACAGAGGTCAGAGAATAAAGACTTCCAGTACTGGTGGTGGTGCTGGTAAGAAATAATAATAATAATAATAAAGAGGTAGAACTGTAGCTAGAGTTACAACCGATAGATTTTGGTCAGCCAAATTGCGACAAAATTAGATATCCTACACTCTTGAAGTGTTTGGCGTTAGGAAGGGCATCCAGCTGTAGAAACTAAGCCAAACCAGACAGGTGCTCAGTGTGGCCAACCTGCCTGCTGTCCTAGTCGAAAACGTCTAACCCATGCCTGCATGGACAACGGACGCAAAATGTTGATGATGATGATTGATGAATAAATGACAATAAGTGAGTGAAAGAGAGGTAGAAATAAAATAAGTTGTAAAAGAGTTTTTAGATATGAGTTAGGTTGGAAAAGTCTGATGTGTCAAATGTT
>JACXVO010023268.1:198064-214545 GCA_015501135.1 Hapalochlaena maculosa
AGGCTATTGCGCCTGCACTACCATGAGTAATATTACCGACAAATTAAGTACCGGTCACGTACTAAGGTCGATGTAATCGTCTGACCCGGCCACCTTATTTGTCCTTGTTTTTCCTTTATATGCCTAGCACCTTGTGCGTAATAAGGAAAAAGAATCGTTAGAAGACGAAATTCGTTGCGGCGTTTTGTCTGTCTTACTGTGTCCAAATTCGACAGAGGGCGACTTTATTTTTCATTCTTTCGGGGTAGATAAATTAAGTACCAGTTGATTACTGGTGTCGATCTAATCGACTGGACCCCCCACCCCAATGTCGAACCTTGTGCCTAGAGTAGAAAAGAATCGTTTGCACATCGGGTTACGTACCTAGCAGCATTTCATCCGTTTTTATGGTCTGAGTTGAAGTTCCACCGAGGTTAACTTTACCGTTTATCGTTTCGGGGTCGGTAAAATAAATACTAATTAATCACTGGTATAGATGTAATTGACTATTGCTCACCACTAAAATTGCTGGCCCCGTTCCAAAATTTGAATCCAGTTTTACCGAATGCTGTCACAAAGTACTACATCAACCGACAAAATGTTGAGGTGGAGAAAGGACGAAATTACTTGAAAGTGTTCGTCCGTCTTACAATACTAAATGTAAACTATAACTACTGTGTATGTTGTGATGTATCGATTCTCTTTCGAAATACATTAAGAGCTGATGAAAGATTTCTTTACATGAAAAGGTCAATTAGAAAAACAAACAATTTGGGACTGAAAAGTCTAATGACCTTTCGGAAAGTAATAATATTTGTCGGATTAATTGAATTTATAAAACACTTGCACTTAAAACTGTCGTTATTTAATTATCTTCGTTCTATTTCTTGAGTTATTTTTATGTCACGACGTTTTCTCTTTGCTTTCTAATGCTTAGGTTTGTATCTCTACTTGCGATATAATCACTAAGCTGAGAGCAAATCATAGATTTTGCATTAAAAGAATCGTTGAATATGTAAGATAACTATTTCTACTGAAGGCACGGACACTTGAACTTCTTAGGTATGGGGCTAGTCGATTACATCAACCTCCGTATTTCACTGGTACTTCATTTATCGATCGTAAAAAGCTAAAAGGCAATGTCGACCACCGTGGACTTAGAACAGAGAACGTAGCGGAAGACGATATAACGCTAAGCATTTCGTCCGGACGGTTAACATTTCTTTAACTTTATTAACCACAAGGGGCTATACATAGAGAGGAAAAGCAAGGACAGATAAGGTGACCGGGCCAGGTGATTAGATCGACCCCAGTACTTGAATGGTACTTAATTTATCAATCCCAAAAAGATTGAAGGCTAAGTCGACCTCGGTGGAATTTGAACGTAGCGACAGAGGAAATAGCGCGAAACATTTCGCCCGATGTGCTAACGTTTCTTTTTCTTTAATATCCACAAGAGGTTATACATATAGGGGACAGACAAGGACAGACAAGGTGGCCGGGTCAGTCGATTAGATTGATTCCAATAAGCAACTGCAACTTAATTTATCAACCCCGTAAAGAGAAAAGTGCCAAGTCGACATCGGCGGAATTTGAACGCAGAACGTAGCGACACATGAAATATCACTAAATATTTTGTCCGACATACTAACGTTTCTCTTTATATTTTACCCACTAGGGGCTATACGTAAAGGGGACAAACAAGGACAGAGAAGGTGGCCGGGTCAGTCGATTAGTTCGACACCAGTACACGACTAATACTTAATTTTATCGATCCCAGTAAGATGAAAGGCTAAGTCGACCTCCGCGGAATTTTAACTCAGAGCGTAGCGTCAGACGAAATATCGCTTAAACATTTCGTCTGACGTGCTAACATTTCTGCCAGCTCGCCGCCATGAAGCTGTAGAATAATAACAAGCATTTTGATCTACTGCAACGTGTAATTTACAAATATTTAATAATTATCAGAACAGCTTTTATCAGTATGATAAAACAGGCCTGTGTATTAAAGTAGAGATGAAATCTACACTTTTATTCTTATTCTGAAATACTTTGCACAAACACCCGTAAAATATCAGAGTAAAATTGTGACAATAAATAACTGTTTAAAATACTGGTTTTCAATTGATCTTAAAATACTAATATAGTAAATTGTTCACATTAATAGTTATTGTAGTTCTTTTAAGCAGTGAACAAATTATACTATTTGGTGTTCAATAATTACATGAAAATTTCAGTACAGAGTGAGCTTTAAATTATTGTGCATAACCAAATATGTAAAATGTGTCACAAAGCTATTCGGAAGTAGAACTCCCTATAAGGAAACAAGCGAGTACATTGCTCCAAGTATTCTGACCCCAGTCTACGTCAATGGATTCTGTCTTACACGTTGAACTTTTCTCCTGCCCCTTCATCAACTTTTGAATTACTGACACAAACGTTCACTCGGATCTTAGTAGTTACATGTTTTTTACACATTAGTATATATTCTTGTAAGGCGGTGAGATGGCAGAATCGTTAGCGCGTCGGCCGAAATACCAAGCGGTATTTCGTCTGCTGCTACGTTCTGAGTTCAAATTTCGTCGAGGTCGACTTAGCCTTTCATCTTTTCTGGGTCTATTAATTAAGTGCCAGTCGCACACTGGAGTCGATTTCATCGAATTGTCCGGCCAAAGTGTTTGTCCTCTTGTGGGCAATAAAAAAATAAGACTAGTTAGTGCATCGTGCGAAATATTTAGCGGTATTTTGTTCTGAGTTCCTGTTCCGCCGAGGTCGACTTAACCTTTCATCCTTTCGGGTTAGCCCTTTGTGGGAAATAAAGAAATAAGAATCGCCAGGCTTGAATTGTGTTGTACGTTGAATTTCTGTTTATTGTTGATGTTTTTTTTTATTTTTTAGTTGATTTTGAACTGTATTTGTAGAGCGCCTGACACGTATTTTGCTGCTGTTTTCTCTCCGGAATTGGGCGAAGGATGGTACTTCCAGTTGTAGAGAGTACTTGCGCAGAGGCAGTTGGGAGATCCCATAGGTATGATGTCCTCAGAGAAGGCGGCCTAGGGGTGAGGTAGCAGAACGATGATATGGCTGCCGCCAACCACGTTGAGGTCGTGTCCGATGAGGATGTTTGAGAAGCGTTTGGACACAGTAAGGAATTTGGCAACATTTGTGGGTAGAGATTTTGAGTGCTGGACTGTGCAGATGGGTGCTTCCATCAGGGATGGGACAGCCTCACGTCCCTAGAGGGTATTGAAGAGTGAAATAGCTCACACGTAGGAGCAGCGAGACGTTCATTTCAGAATGGAAGGAGTGTTGCCAGGGATGGAGTTGTAGGCTATGGTGGCGGCTGTGCTATCTGCCATCAGGGAGAACTCAGAAGTTGTATTGGTGAGCGGAGCAAAATGTTTTAACTGGTGAGGATGTGGAATTGATATGTGGCGTTTTGTCAGTTTTAAAGATACTGAATGTATTTCTTACAAGATGGAGATGCCGAGTGAGAGTTCGATCAAACTGTTGGTGGAGGTTAAGAGTCAAAATTGCTGCCTATGGAGTGTGTGGGACCTGTGAGGACGCACTGTTTGGAATACTAACCCCTGAAGTTACAGAGGCGAAGCAGAGAAGGCACACAGGAGAATAGGAGGGAGGGTGGAATGCTAAGGAGGGGTGAAAGGGCCGGTGGTGAGGAAAGTAAATTTGAAAGACAGATCTTCCACTTCTTCTGGAAGAGATCGACTCCACTTGTAAGAGGTTTTTTTGCTGTTAGAAACCGTTAAAGGAAACTATTCTTACCTTCTTTTGTTAGAAAATCAGGTGGGTCTATTTTCAGAATTGATGCAGCCAACAGCTGCACTCTTCCTGAATCGTACAACAGATATACAGCATACGTCTACACTTCCGTCACCCTTAGACACTGAACAATAGAATACAGGACGGTTTTCCTCTTTTGATCGCATCTTAGAAAGGCCAATGTGCTAGAATGATCATGTCTTGTGCGTTTATCCCGAGTGGGTAAGCCTCCTTGGTAACATTGCCAGGCCAGAGAAATTTGGAAGTTATCCAGCCTGAATGGAACGGACTGTCTAGTTTATTATCATCGAGACTCAGAATCTCCCCCAGAGTATCGTCACATCCAGATTCTACCAGCCTGCTATAAAATTACATTCGATAGAACCAGCATTCATATCCACCAAAAACTAGTGTGCCTGTGAAACATCCGTTTCTCCAGCAGAAACCACACCCGCTCCATTATTTAGGAGGAGTTAAAGATTCTTCAACCTTAGTACATGTTTGCGCATCAGCAATTAAGGCACCACTAGCCCTCCCTTTAACGGTCTCTGACAGTAGACAGAACGTCTTACAAGTGTAGTCGAGGTATTCTACAAGAAGTGGAAGATTTCAACTTTCTCAACCACGAATGCAGTCAGACAACGACGGTTAAGCGGTAAATGATGATCTATACGATGAACACATTAGCCACCCCCACCCTCCTTTTTAAGGATAGCCACAGTCAAGACCATGTTTTGACTATAAGAGTCACCTTGCTCGATACTTCTGCCCAATTCTCTTCTATTTGGAGATCTGAAACGAAGACCCCTAACAACTTAACCGAGCCCACCGTTTGATATCACACGAAGCTGTCCAAAGTAATCGATTTGCTTGTAAAGATGCCAAGTTGCAAGCCAACCGGTTTTCCCTGTTAATACTTGTTTCTGCCACAGTTAGTAAACTGTAACGGCCCAAGCCACAGACACCAGGTAAGGATGTTTAACCCTATCGAATTCCTTTGCTTGTTCTAAATGGATCAGTGCCCCATCCTTCCCAAAAGTGCTATCAAACCTCTCTAAGGTATAGCATATAAAGTGGAGATTGTCCTGAATGCTTTTCCCGGCGACGACGCAGGTCTGTGCCTCTCCAATCAGACCACATGCAACACGCGCCAACCTTTTTGTTAACATCTTGTCCAAAATGTTCCCCTCCATGTTTAGCAGAGTGATCAGCCTAAAGTTATCTATCCTATCATGCTTGTTCTAGTCGTTTCTGAGTAACATCACTATCCCGCCGAGTGCAGATCTGGAGCTCATTACATTCTGCTGCCAGCTTGGAACAACAGCTACTTTCTCATTTTCCTGTCTCTCTTTGGCTTCACTGGCGAAGGACAGTTCACATTTATAGCACGGCGTAATCCTCCCTTTCACTCTGAGTTGTATCATTACATCTCCGATCTTAATTGTTTCAGCCATATTTTTTATATATTCCACGATAATCTGTAACATTCTCCTCTATGTCTAGTAGTATGACAGCCACCAACCAGGCTACTTCCACTTTTGGGCGCATATCGTCTACTCTAACCCTGGAAGCTCGCCTTCCAATGTACATGAGTACATGCACCACATAATCGCTTTTCAACGGTGTTGCTGAATGCAGCCTCGCAATAGCTACCTACTGAAATTGCATCTCTGCTGTTCCAAACACTTTTCTCTGGCTAGAAAGGAAACTTCTTGTCGGTTGGTTGTAGAGCCTTGTCTGTTTGTGATGTCGTCATAACTTCGACCTTCCTGACCGTCAACGAGTATGTTCTATAAATTATACTTGTCTTATTTTTGTCGTTTAAAATTTCTTGTAGGCGGAACACCTCCATTTCATTCTCCTGCTGTTTAATTATTTCTTTAACTTGCCTACATCTTCCAGCCTCATGTCTTTACATTTTTCCTTTGTCGCCTCAATTTCTTGTCTCCATTACTTCATTTATTATCTTCAAATGTTCCACTATTTCTTGCTCAGACGACATAGAGTATCAAAAAGAATGGTTTACAACATCTGATGAAGAGCAATTCAACCTTTCTCAACTCCTCACCCGATGTCCTTCCGTTGAACGAAAGGGAAAACTTCGACCTGCTAAGATAACATAAGCACGTGCGTTAATCACAAAACCAGCAATTCAATAGACAAGCACTACACCGGAAGCACGTTTCTTCATTTATAAAATTAGTCATGAAGGCCTTACATAGAACGGATAGCACAAGGTGAGGACAAAACTTTAAAAAAATCAAGGGAAATAATGAAATGAATTAAAAAATGAAAGATAAAATGAAGCCGCTTGGTCCCTACCTCCAAATGACTTCGCTAAACTTGTTAATACCACCTTTTAAATTCTTTTTTAAAAATCTCGTTTACCATGCTTTTTTTTTCTCATTTTAGCAACAGCTAAGTACTATCCTTCTGAAGTTTGCAGATGTTATATTTTTCCAAAATATCTTTACATCTTGTCTCTGCATTAAGCTGATGTTTAATTTCTTGACCAACCGATGGTAGTCCTTGCTCTCCATATAGTCTCTCAATCCTTGCATATATTTTGGGTCCACCTCGGCACAGTGAATGTATTCGGGCACCCTTTTGCTCCTGATACATCCACCTTTATAGTATTGTCCTGCGAGCCTATTTTATCATACAGTTCCTCTTCTTGTCTATAGTACAATATAACATTTTTCAAGGGCTATGGTGGGGAAGTTTGAGTTGGGTCTTCTGTGTTTTCCGTCTTGTCAGGTGAAGCATGGAGAGGGCTGGTGTCTGTGGAAATGTTTAGGGTAAAGTAGGTATGGGTGGGAGTCGGGTGTGTGTGTGGTATGGAGGTCATCCTTTACAGCGTGTACTTTTTTCCTTTCCTTTTTCTTTTGCCTAGTTCGTTCCCATTCGTTGTTTATCTTTTCCTCCTTCTCGTCGCTGGCACTGATCTTCGTCTGTGGTGCCGCCTCTGTCTCCCCCTTTCATCAAGCTTCGTAAATAGTGGAGCATCTACCACTTCTTCACCTTCTTATCTCCCCTTAGCCTTCACTAGTGGTGGAGGACAATCCGCTCTAATGTCGACTTTTACGCCACATTTATAACACCACAGTATCCTACTATATCGATTATTTGTTAGTTACATATTTATATCAATATTTTAGTACATATTTATGTCAACTTAACGTACAGGCTGAATGTTGGTTAGGACTAATACTTGAAATAGTCCTAGGCTAAAATATGTGGTGAAATTACGTTATCTATAGAAATACTATAAATACAAATTCCCCATGTAGATAAGTTGAGCTAAAACACCCTAGCGCGTATATATACAAACCAAAGGCTAGCTTAGCATGTATGCATAAAATAAACGTTTTAAACCCCTTCACAAATCGTTATAAAACCTTTAAGAGGGTTTCATTATATCATATATGTATATTTAAAAGATTGAATAAAGGAAGAGAAGAAATCTCTTCATCCTTATATATATTATCATATTATATACATTTATTATCCACAATAAAATATAAGGATAAGAAAGAGAAGGTCGTAGAGAATAATGAAAACATATTTTCTTTAACTAATTTCTGATTCTTAACTAAGATTTTGTCATCAGCAATCAAGGTAGCATTGTTGAAGACAAGCAGAGATTGGTATAAACAAACTCAGAATCGAGTGACGTGGATTTAGCAGCAACCACGAATCACTGATTTTTTACTGAAACATCATGCTTTTTTATAATATCCCATATCTGAAGTCTAGAACCATATTCCGTGCTAAGTTTCTTTAAACACAAAATTCAAAGTTCAAGTATTGGCAATATTTTTACTAAATGCATAAATCCATTTTCCTGATTCGGCGACATGAAGGCAGATATATCTTGTATGGGATAGGTTTTTGGTCAATGCGAAAAACGATCAGTGCAAGTTATTAAATAACTATTGCAATTTTGCAGGTGACAATAGTCGAGTAATATTGATATGAATATTTAGAATCTGCCACCCGGATTTCCAAAAGTACCCAACCCTGCTTTCATATGACAAGTGACTTTAGATTTCTGACATTGAATGCAAGATTGAACCCAGGAACGAATGTCCTGATTCATACCACGCCATACGAAACGATTTGATATTAATTTTAACGGAGCTGCAATACCAGGGTGGGATAAATTATGTAGTGATGAAAACATAATTTCCTTATGCTTCTCAGGCACACATGGTCTCGATAGTCCTATTCATATCTCACACCAAATATGTGATTTATAAGAATGTATAGGTAATAATTTGAATTTCAGGTAAATGGAATTCGATTCTCTCTATAAAAAAGTCTTTATCATCATTTTCATCTTTAGACATTTCTTCTAGAGTTATAGATCTTAAAGAGCTCAATGCATCGACATTCATTCTAGAAAGAGCATCTGCTACTGGGTTTTTGACTTCTTTAATACACCCAATATCAGCAGTAACCTGCGAAATATATTTCAAGATGTCTTATTTCTCTAAGAAAATATTTGCCTGAAGGAAATTTAATGCGAATATCATTGGTTTATGGTAAGTAAATAAAGTAAACAACCTACCTTCTAGATGCTGTCTGAAATATTTAATTGACAAGTATGCTGCCAAATGTTCTCTGCCGAATATGCTGTACCTTGTTGCTTGCATTTTGAATTTCTTTGAGAAGAATGCTAACGGTTGTCATGAATCGTAATGCCACTGTTGCAGAAGCATCGACTACCAACGATAGTTTTGTATAAGGACCTGGATGGCTTCACAATTTTTTTCTATTATTCAATGAAAAGCCTGTGTCTCTTTATTGTTTAAAGATATGGATTCATTTTTCTTTTTCCTGTTCTTTAATCATCCCGTGCAAAGAAATTAACTCTCTGTGCAATGCGGAAAGAATCTTCTATAGAAGTTAATGAATCCTAAAATCTTCGTAAAGAATTTGGTTGTGGAGATCTTTTAAGGCTTCAAATTTGATTGGCAGTGAGTGAATTCCATCTTTGTCAATGAGATGACCTAAGAAGGATATACTGCGTTCGCCGAATGTACACTTTGATGGATTTATTACCCGGTCGTATTTTGTCAGTCTTTTGAAAATTTGATTTTAATGATTTTCGCGAACATCCTCCGATAGACTGACAATGAGAATGTCGTCGATGTAATCAAATAGGAAAGGTAGATTTGTTGTTACTTCATCCATAAATCTTTGGAAATTATTTGAATCATTTCTCAGTCTGAAAGGTGCTTGAAAAAAACTCTTATAGACCAAAAGGTGTAACGGTTTCAGAATGTCCTTTATTTCAACTGGAATTTGGTGATATATAAGCTCTAACTAGATCGATTTGCGAAAAAGAAAACCTCTTACAACCACTCAGTGAAGCTGTCAAGTCATGAATACGAGGAATGAAATATTTGTCTGGTTGTGTCTTCGCGTTAAGTTGTCTGAAATCACCACATGGTGGCCAATCTGTCAGATTGATTTTTACTAAGGACGAATTAAACCGAGGTTCAAACATGTGACTAAATTCGGCTTTAGCAACTTTTAATTTATCCAAACTTAATCCCCACGAGGCTTACAAAAGCACAGTAGTATATGCGTGATGATGTGATGAGTGGTTGAATGGACACATTTTGTGCTTGGACTTAGTAGTTGTGTTCATTCTGGATAACTCTTCAAAAGCCTGTGGTATCGATTCTCTGAGGAAGATATAAAATATAAAGGACTGACTGTTGCGTTTCTGCATTTCATGCCTTAAGTTTTCAACGAGGTAACTGTATCTACTAACTTTTGTTTTATTACATCTCCCATTAGATTGAAATATTCTAGGAAATCTGCACCCAATATCGGAAAGGCAAATCCGCTACCACGAAAATACATTTATATCCTTTCCTTAACTGCAAATAAAAGATTTGAAGTTAAACTTATCTCACCGAAATTTGAATATCAGACTGATTTACTGCTTGGTTTGGGGTTTTTTAATAGTTTGACAGGCCAGTTCAAACAATCTGCACGTATATCCACTAAAAAACCTTTCTTTGGGATTTCTATCATAAATAAAGAATACGCTACTTTTTTTTATGTTACCCAAAGACTTTGTCTCCTCTAATCTGTGGTTTAGAAGTTTTCCACATTTTTCTTGTTTAAGAAATCAAAAGAGCGTGGTGTAATGCGTTTTCAACGAGGTAACTGTATCTACTAACTTTTGTTTTATTACATCTCCCATTAGATTGAAATATTCTAGGAAATTTGCACCCAATATTGGAAAACCAAATCCGCTACCACGAAAATACATTTATATCCTCTCCTTAACTGCAAATTAAAAATTTTAAGTTAAACTTATCTCACCGAAATTTGAATAATCAACATACGGAGTTCTTCTGTTGACCTTTTGAATGTCCACACCATTTTGAACTGTTCTGTTTATGTTAACAGCTATCTCATTGAAATTGCAAATTCTCAATGTTTTTTGTTAATACTTTCAGTTGCACTTCATAGCTATCTTTCACCTTCAGTAATTCATAAGAAATGTTTAGTATGGCATTAACCGATTCTCCTTAAGATAACTCCAAATTACGGTCTGCTAGGTCTGCTAATTTTTTGAGTGTTTTAATTTTTTTTCTGCCGAAAGCAATTTTTGTGTACTATTGGTCAATTTATCAAAGAAGACTTCTTTTACGGTGTTTCAAACTGTTGAGAACCTATAAACTCATTCATTCTATATAAGAGTTGGGTAGGTTTGCTAATTCTTAATTCTTCATTATTAAATAGCTTTGCGAATTCTTTCTGTTCGGATTAAAAGTTCTTTTCAGAATTTCTTCTTTTATTGAGGTTTATGTGGATGGCTGAGTAGGATCTAATAACAAGACCCTAATTTCGTTACTCAGATGGGGTGGCAAATTACTTCTGTATTTCTGAGTTTCTGTCGAAGTTCAGTTTGCATTGAAATTACCCTCTAGGTAAGCAAAATATATCACTGCGTCTCTCATCTACGCTGGAGAGCAAACTTGCATGCAATGCAGATAAAGATGAGAAAGATCCAGTTCTTATTTATTGTCTACCATTTTAGTGTATTAAAAAAATCTTTAGAAAAATTTAACTTTAGTAAGTCACTGATTTTAACAGCTAAGAACTTTTTAGTTTGTTAGAAATTGCAGTTAAAATCTCTTGTTAAGTGTTATGCTATCTTTATACTATTTTTTTAAACTTTCTACTTCCTTCAGACTTTTACATATATGAAACGTTTGTTAACTAAAATTTTATATACTGAAGCTATCTTTTTATTCCTATTTGATTTTGGGTATCTTTCTCACAAGCGTGTCACTAAGTGGGTTACCAATTGTTATAGGAAGGGGTCACCAAATTTTATAGCGATTATTTGTCAGTTATGGCATTTAACTATTTCAACCTAAAGCAAGGTTGTATGTTGGTTAGGAAGTTCATAATATGTGGTTATATTGATTCTTATTTGAATAGTTCAATAAAGCTGTGTATGTGTTCGTTAGGCTAATACAGGAAATTGTCCTAAGCAAAAATTTGCGGTGAAACTACGTTATCTATAGAAATACTATAAATACGATTTCACCATATCGAGATGTTGAGCTTAAACGCCGAAACGTGTATATATACACGCCAAACGCTAGCTTAGCATGTATGTATAAAATAACGTTTTAAAATCCCTGACAATTTGCTATAAAGATATTCAAACAGTTTCATTATATCACAGAAATATATTTAAAAGATTGAATGAAGGGAAGGAAATTCTCAAATACCAGGCGTTTTATAATTCTCAAATATGGACTCTAGAACCGTATTCCGTGTAAAAATTTCTTAAGACACGAAATTTAAAATTCAAATATTGGCAATACTTTAATAAATGCTTACAACCATTTTCCTAATTCAGCGACATCGCCTTGATGTCTTGTTCCCATCACTTTAGTTCAACTCGTCAAAGTCTACAAGAGCGCATGCGTACATACGCACACTACACTACCTTCTATTTTGACTTTCAGTGTTTCGTCTCGAGGCATTGTCCCTGCCAGTTTCTGTAGGATGTTCTATTGGTTTGGAGGACAACCATCTTACACATGCCTAGAAGTATAACAGTTACCAGCAAGGTTACGTCCACATCTGGGGTATATATTCTAAACTAACTATGGAAGCACGCTTCCTGAAGTAAACGGGTAGAAACACCACTTCGTCGTTTAACAACAGTAGTTATCTCCCGAAACCGCATCTCCACTGTGCAAAACGCCTTTTCTCTGAGCAGATAGGAGATTCCCTCCCAAATGGATTTAAATGCCGTCCTCATTAATTCAATCTTCCTGTCTACCACCGAATACGTTCCATAATTTATAGTTTTCTCGTATTTCTCCTTTAGAATTTCTTTGTCGAGGAACATTTCCACTTCGTTCTCATCCCTTTTTGATTATTTCCTTGAAATTACTAATATTCTCCAGCCTCACGTCTTCGCTCTCTTCCCCCATCAACTCCACATAATTTCTCTTCTCCTCTACTCCATCTATCGTGTTCAAATATTCTACCAGCGAAGAAAAATTCGATCCTTCGCATCTCCACATCCGCCGTCCCTCCATTGAACGAGAGAGTAACGTTGCAGCAAGCAGAAAATACACGTGTGTTACTCGCAAATCCTACGTAACATATTATATACGGGAAGCAAGCTTTTTACCATACAACTATGACTGCGCCTAAACTGGTTAAATCAAACGTTATAACGAGGATTTGATCTCAAGAACTTCTGCGTGTAAAGTAGATATGAAAACCAGTACAGCACAAAATCTTCTTATATCAATTTGTGAATATTGAATTCATTGATCATCTAGGAAGGGCATCTTAATATTTGATTTTGAAATATACGTTTCGGAAATTGCTTTCTGGATGTTATATCTTAGTTTGACATTAATGAATGAGCTAACTGTAGGTACCTCGTATATACTATTAAATGTGACAACAGCTATATACAGCGCTGAAGCTAAATTCGTACTCAGTGTGTTTTACAATTTTCTCTAGCGTTATCGTTAACACATTCAAAATAAAAATGTAAATCATTTTCAACCTGCATACTTTTTAGAGCAATTTCTATCAGAGAGGTTTTGTCAGTAGCTAATTTGCAATTTTTATCTGTGACTTCTGAAGCAGCTTCCAACTAATTTTGCATGCCTTTTAAAATCAATTATCATTAGAAAATTTGAAATACCAATTGTTTTCTGTAACAAGCAATTTTTTGGACAAAAGCGATACCTGCTGCAAAAGTTGTTTAGCTGTGAAGTGATTTAAGCTTGCAACGAATAGAATATAGTTTTCTTGTTTAAATACCAGTGAAATGGATCATATTAAGATCAACTAACAGAATACTTACAACATTTTGATAACTCAGATATTTGATAGTAAAGTTGTTGTTAGCAGTGTTAGAAATCAAATGCGGTTGTCGAATTGAAATTTCTAGAGATAAGAAGTAATTTATATAATGTTCTTAATAACAATTAGTAACAGAGAGAGTCAGAGAGGTAAGGTAATATATATATATATATATGTGTGCGTGTGTGTGTGTGTGTGTGTGTGTGTGTGCGCGCGTGATGTAAGCTCTATTCTTTGATTCTTTCTCTTATGCATTTCAAATCGAAAAAATGGCTACCCAGAAATTATTCTTTGCAATCCCAGGACTTATTTTACCGACCTATTTTGCCGAATCCCTAAGTAACGGGGACGCCATCACACCAACATGGTTTAAGTGATGGTGGTGGTTGTGGGAGGACAAATACATATATATACAAACACACACATGCACATACACACACAAACACACAAGCATATATACACGCACCCCCCCATATATATATATATATATATATATATATATATATATATATATATATATATATATATGACACGCTTCTTCCTATTTCTGTCTGCCAAATCTACTCACAGGGCTTTGGCCGGCCCGAGGCTATAGCAGAAGACACCTGCCTGACGTGTCACGCAGTGGGACTGAACCCAGAACCATGTGGTCGGTAAACAAGCTCCTTACCACACAGCGCTTGGTATTCTTTTATTCTTATACTTGTTCAGTCATTTGATTGCGGCCATGCTTATATTTTTCGCAGCCTTTTAAGACTAACAACATCGACGCAGGTGATGTTCCTCTTTATAGGATGCTAGTTGGTAGCTGCAAGGTGCACATGGAGGAAAATCTACAGCGGTTGCATTCTTTGAAACTAAGATGAAGAAAATATCGTAGCGTGTATCTTCGAAGGCGCAAACGCAAAATAGACGATGAGAGGGGGAAATGAATGCGTGAGAGTACTTAACCAGAACTGGTACGAGATCAGTCAAAGAAGAGCATGAGATTTCACTGTAGTAGTGCTAGAAGAGACTTATGTCTTTAGGTAAGCAGCTGGAATTTGTTCAACGACTTCCCAGTAATTTAAGGAAGAGAAGGAACTTGAAACTACATTTTTTGACAATTCTCTAACACTGGTATCCTGTTCGATCATTAATGTATTTATGTATGTATTCATCTCTTTCTTCTTGCCTTTCACACGTAGTATGTGTATATTTGTATGTACGTATCTCTGTTTGTGTATGTATGTGTGTATGTGTGTGAGAGAGAAAGAGAGGGAGAGAGAGAGGGAGAGAGCGATCGTAACGTTTACTTTCAGTTTTGCTTGCGCGAAGACAAAAACAAGTCGTATTTACATTTATTTAAAATTTTACAGCAATCATTTAAAAAAAACAACTTTTATTTTAATAGAAATCTTATCTTGACATTCTGATATACGATGTGTTGCTCATAGATATTTATTAATTATTTAATCTCATTGAGTATGAACACAAAGTAAGCAAGCCAAGAGAACTAACTGTTAGTTTGTATTTATTTAGATAGCGATTGTAATGAGTTCCTCTGCATTAGAAAAAAGATAACTGCGTACTTATGCACTTACAACGTAACTATCGTAGAATACACCCCTGGTGATATGTAGTCGGTATATCATAAAACATGTCAGAAAAATCTTTCTTTTTTTGTATGTAAAAATACATGTTTACATCTGTTTATATTATCACAATAAAGTTTTTGAAAAGCTTTACAATGAACTCCTTTAATTTTATTTTAGCCTTGTTGTGTATGTGTACATGTGTATATGTACAAGCTTTGTTGTGTATACGTACATGTGTGTCGATTCGCGAGTGAATATGCGTACGTCATATGTGTAATATAAACAGTTGCTATACACACGTGAAACGTGTTGTGGTCAAATCAACTAAATGCGTCACTGTATTGGAAAGATAAGAAACAGCGTCAGTATACTGTATAAAGCAGTATGGATCATCAGGTCTCGAATTTAATACATCAGAATCGTCCTCTTTAAGTGGCACTCATTGTAACTGGAAGATATATGCTGCCGCGTTTGACTAGTTTTAAATATCTGCATCAGATTTATCGCTACCTATGAAATGATGATCTCTGATCTGTTTTAATTTACAATTACTCTTTGAAGGTTATTCGGTGTTTTATGGGGTTTTGGTCACGAAATGGACTGCTGTACCAGTGCAAGGGACTCTCGAATCCGTACATAACAAATAGTTATGCTGTTTTGGTCTTGCTGGAAAAGTTAGTATAGTATGCATAGCATTTATTTAGGTCTGAGTTTTTCACTTCTATATCTTAGTTATTGGTACTTTTGTTACTAACTTATGAAAAATTATATCACTCTGAATGCTTTTGTCGTTATGTATGCAAATTAATGCATGAATATAAAATTCTAATAATGCACATATAGACCGCGGGCTCTGCCAACCCCGAACTCCCCGCCCCCTCTGGGGATTTTCGAGGACAGCCATTTTCTGAAATCTTATCTATAGAAGTATCGGACTCAGGGTGTGTGCAAAATTCCTGATCGTGGGTGAACGTGTGGGGAGCTTTTTTTTAAAATGGCTGCCATAGTCAGATACAACTGTATATAAATTGGTATATACGTCACTTTAGATGCAAACGTCTTCACGTTTTTGAGTAATAAACTGAGAGCACCTGTCAAGATTCCAGCCAATATAGGATATAATGGTATAAATTATAGATAGAGTGTGGTTAATCTTGCATTTCCAAAGAGCAACCAAAGAGAATATCATTGATCTGCACTTGACAAACCTTCAAAGAATGTGCACTTTGTTCTTCAATTACGACCACCCAAATTATGCAAGATATACTACTGTTTACTTGCTATCACTCCTCAACCCACCCGAATCGCATCCAGGAGCAGAAGAACTCCTAAGAAGTTACGGCTTTAGTGTGAGCCAGTCAGATGTACCTTCTTGTAGAAATGCTGTGGACCTCACGATTGAACAGACAATCAACCGTCATGCTAAAAGCTAAGGTGGAATCATAAGATTTAGTAGGAACAACTCAACATACTGTAAGTGGTGTATGACAAGGCACGCCAGAGCAAGCTTCCATCAGGCTACGTTGTAAATGGCTGACATGGAACCCCAAGAATTCACTGCACACAAAGATGTTAAATCCTCAAGGACATTCAAGAGTGAGGAAGACACATGCACGGTTGTAAAAGCAATATCCGACTTCATCAATCCCTTTGATGTTGGGAACAAGGATATCCTCTATTGCCTCCTGGTGTACCAGCACCAGATGAGATTGCCAAAGACCTTTTGCGTGCCGACACCATTGGTAAGGAGGCTTATGACACCTTCGTTTC
>JACXVO010023297.1:21275-35724 GCA_015501135.1 Hapalochlaena maculosa
GAGGGGGTAGATGATGCAAAGGCTTGCATTGACATATCGGAGAGAAGATGGAAATTGTTGGGTGAACGAAATAAGAGAAGTAAGAGAAATGAGTGTGAAATAGAAATCAATGATTAATAAAATTGTAGTCAGTGTTAATGAGAAATTTTGATGAATCCAGGGATTAATTGGAAAGGCTAAAATGAGAGGGGGGTCTTTTTTTAAAAGTGGATAAAGAGAAGCAGGATGAAACGCAGTATCACTGCTGAGAGAGAGATATATTTACAATAGTAAGTAGATAAAAAGGTTTGAAAATATAAAAAAAAAAAACAGATAATTATAACCAGATGTGGTTTCAGCATGCTAAAAAACAATGTAACAGCTTTTCACCAGTGGTCACTGAAGTTACAGTAGTGTCACGTGTTGTGCTAGTGTTTACATCACTGATACTAGTACGATTCCTAGTAGGAGGGTTCATAGTAGAAAGAGATTCATCTGCACAAAAAATAAAGGGTTTTAACATGTCATTAAAATCAAGTCCTCTATCTTAAAGATGCGAGATGCCAAAATGTTACAGAGAAGGCAAAGAGAGATAACAGCGGGAAATAACAACAATAATGATAATACCAGCTAAGGATTACCAATGTGAAATGGAGTACCACAAAATTTTTTGAAAACAAAATATTAAAATTTCAATGGAATTTTATTAATAGTTGAAATAACTTGGGGAAAAAAATGCATGCGTAAAAAAATAAAACCCAAGTAGACCAAACTTGAGGGGTTTTTTTTTTTAACGATTTAAACAAATATTAAATAGAAAACTTTGAAAAAATTCATCACAGTATTAAAGCTTAAGTCTAGAAAGGTGCAACTGCAGACTTGAATAGCTAAAAGCAAAGAGGCTTCTGTCTATCCTGACAGAGATGACATCTTGAAAACATTGATAGAGAAATGCCTGTGAATGAATGTGTGCATATAATAGATATGTTACCTCTATGGAATGTGGATATTACAGGGGTCAGTAGGCTGAAGGCTATCATGTTTGGCAGGGGGGGGGGATCAGGAATTGCAAGCCCTAGATGGAACAATGCTACTAGAGAAAGTACTAACAGGACACAACTCCAAGTGTGTTTGATTGCTGAAAACCTCAAATGTCGAACACTTCCAGAAATCACCATCGGTGATATTAGGGTGTCCAAATATATCACAGAATGATGTATGGAATACACATACACTCCAATATTGGACTTATGTATATATAGTAAGTATTCACCATGTCTTCTGCAGTAGGCATGGTGGATAGACATTCAAATAGAGGTTAGAAATGAAGTAAAATACGTTTTCTTACATTGTTAATGTTTATTTGAATTTCAGTGTGTCGTGTGGGTGGCACGTAAAATCATCCCCACACTCTCGGAGTGGTTGGCGTTAGGAAGGGCATCCAGCTGTAGAAACCATGCCAAACTAGACAGGGGCTCGGTGTGGCCCACCAGCCTACCAGTCCCAGTCAAAAACGTCTAACCCATGCCTGCATGGACAACGGACGCTAAATGATGATGATGATGAAGACATGGATATTTATTACAAACTGGTATGGTAAGTGCATTATTGAAACATGTTCATTAGTTATTTGAATAAATCCTTTTAAATTTTAAATATAATATTCTATAGTTTTCTTGCGATGTGAATACTCACTAGTTAATTTGTATCTTTTGCATAATGAGTTGCTAAATTACAGCTGTTTCTATCTTAAAACATTCCAACACAACATCCCATTGTAATGGGGGGAGGGAGAGAGAGAGTGGGGATGATGGACAATGGTAACGATGGCTTCAGGTAGGAATTTTTATGTGGTACATGTAATCTCATCCAACATGCAGGCCAATAAAACCAACACTCATAATTGGAAGGACTGAATTTCACTAATGAGACTAATAGTAGCATTGATAATCCCAAAACAAATATATTTCTCCAACAAATGCAATGTTGAGCACTCAAGTGGTTGTTGTCAATGTAAGGTGAATGAGGGACCTCTAAGCCTCCCCATTCTTGGTGTGTTTAGAGGTTAAAGTATGAAAAGATTGGGCAGGAACAGATTTGCTGCTGAAGAAGTACATAACTACTCCACATTATATACAGGTAGTTGGGAGCTGAAGGTGGTGGGAGCAGACAGAAGGAATGGGAAGGAGGCTGAGGTTGGAAGAATATATGGAGACAATGAAGGATGGTTTGAAAAGGGTTGGAGATGAAGATAATGCACGGTAAACAAAGGTTGAGGTGTAGTCTACGATAGATAGGAGTTGCAAGGTAATGGAGAATTGATAGCTAGAAATCCATTAGGGTCAAGGGGTGGATGAATGGTTGATAAACAGGAGTTGGAGAAAAGGTAGATGCTGATGACTGGCAGTCCAGAGAGAGTAAATAGCAGCAGAATAGTGAATAATAGGAAAGACGGGGGGTGATGAGAAAAAGCTGATGTGTGAATGGTATGAGCTAGAGATATTGGGTGAGTATGGTGATATGGACAAGTTGGCAGGCTATGGTTCAGGAAAGGTGACTAGAATTAAAAAAAGAATGATCAATGTAAAATGTATGTAGAAAGAGGCAGTGATAAAAATTGAAGATGGATGTCCAAGTGGAAGAGGAAACTAGTAAAACAGATATAGATGAAATATGTAGAACAGCTCCCACCATTTAATTATAGCAACAGAACACTGCAGTCATTGGGCAAGAAAAGGGAAGAATACGGAGACAAAAATGAATGAGTGGCAGGAAAGCCATGAGGAAATCGGGCAAGAAGCCTAGTTTTTTGTAATATATATTTATGACTTTATTGGCCACAGGGGGCTAAACACAGACAGAACAAAGAAAGAAATCAAGTTGATTGCATCGACCCTAGATGGAACAATGCTACTAGAGAAAGTACTAAGAGGACACAAAGGGGCTTGCTCAACTCCAAGTGTGTTTGATTGCTGCAAACCTCAAACGTCGAACACTTCCAGAAATCACCATCGGTGATATTAGGGTGTCCAAATATATCACAGAATGATGTATGGAATACACATACACTTCAATATTGGACTTATGTGTATATAATAAGTATTCACCATGTCTTCTGCAGTAGGCATGGTGGATACTTATTTAATCGACTGAAAGGATGAAGGGCAAAATTGACCTTGGTGAGATTTTAACTTGGAACGTAACAGAAGATGAAATACAACTACTAAATGTTTCACCTGGTGTACTAACAGTTCTGCTGGTTCACCCCCCCCCCTTTCAATATATTACACATTATGCTTGAAGGACCTCAGATTCCTGCCAATCAACTGAGCCTTTGTCAGTTTCCTCTTTGAGACTAAAACCCAAGATCGGCCTTTTACTGCTTTGTTCTAAGTTTTTCCAAGTCATCCCTTCCACATTAACATTATTGATGCCTTCTTTACATGGGTGTCCTCAGCCATATGTATCCCAGCACACTATCTCCAATCCAAGTTGTGCCTAATCTTTCAACAGTAAGTTGAGCAGTGTTAAAATAATGCTTTTTTTTATGTAGTTTCGTGCTGTGTGCGTTCAATCAGTTCAGGTCATATTCAATGGCGACTCACTGTGTTTGATGAAAATGTATTTTGTCTCGAGACAATGCAAAGCTGCATTCTGTCAGAAAGATCAGCAACAAGATTGAAGAATTGGATGGTGTAGAAGTTCTGCTGCCTCCAACCTGTAGTCCAGACGTTGCTCCATCTGACTGTGGTCTCTTCTGATCAATGCAGCACTTTACAAAAGGTTGCCAATTTGAGTCATTCAATGAAGTTGAAAAAGCCTGTCAAGAATTTCTCAAGTCAAAGCCAAAGGATTGGTACTTTGACCAAATCCAAAAGCTTGTAGATCATTGGCAGAGGGTTGTTAAAACTGGTCTTCATTTTAAAGAATAGTTGTCCTTGTTTTTGACTAAGATTCTTACATTAAAAAAAAATTCATTACTTTAACACAGCGCACAAACTATTTCCTGAACCTCATGCATTTTGACATTGCATGTCCAGTGGAGAATGCTAGCTTTATTTCCGAATCTCTACAAGTCTGCTGTAGTCTGGGCTCACATTTCACTGCCATGTAAGTAAGCAAACCTGCTCGTACACAAGCAGCGGGCAATTTGCTTTCAGGCCATTTTATTACTAACATAAATAACAGCTCTCTGAAGTTTCGTCAGCCTGTTCTTATTCTAATGACTATATTTTCAGAACATCCTTCTCCACCGGTAATTTACATTACCTAGTAGCAGAAGCTATCTGCTACCTCTAAGGGTCCTGCTGGACAGTAGAGAAAGTCTATTTCCCATACATTCTTAGTGCTTATAGCTCCTGCACTTCTGCTATACTCAAGGTCTACTTTCTCAGTTAACTTACCACTGTATTATTTTTCCAGTTTGCACTGGGCATACTGTCGGGAAATTCTAGCAATTTTTGTTTGGTTTTACAGATCGAGGAGGACCAGTTTACAGCTCTCTACAAAATGCAACTTTCACAGTGTTTTGCCAGAGAAATAATTGTTGCAAAAAGAACACAGACCAAACAGGAATATTAACAACTACATTGACAATAATTATGTCATTCATTTCTAAGAATAAAAGGTGTCATCACATTAAATACACAGAATTGTTTTCACAAAACATAAAAATTCTGAGAAATACTATACAGTTTGGAAAAGAATTATTATCACAGAAAACATTATCTCCTCTTATTTCCAGAATTTATAAATAGCATGAGGACATGAAAGTGCTATTTCGGTCATTGAGCAGTGGTTATGCTGGAGCACTGCCTTGAAAGATTTGAAACAAATTCACCTCCTCAGTACATGTGTTAATGGCTGGTGCTTCAACACTCACTCTCTCACTCACTGAATACTAAATTACAGAGGTGCAAGTCAACACAGGTTGTCAAGCAGTGGAGATACAAACGCAATTTTGACAAATTTTCACATAGTTTCTGTCTACAAAATTTACTCACAAAGCTTAGGTTGGCCCAGGGATATAACAGAAGACATTTATCCAAGGTGCCACTCAGTAGTATTGAACCCAGAACTATGTGGTTGCAAAGTTACCAATGTTAACCAGACTACAGATGTGTGTGTGTACATAGTATTCAGAGTTAAAAAGTTTGACAATTTTCTGTTGGCATTGTTATGGATCCAACACACCACAACTAGTTAATTTTATTCTCTAGACACAAGGTCATTCACTGCTTTGTAAACAGTCGAGTCCAGATGATCATTGGTGCTGTCACAAAAGGACAGGATTTACTAAACAACATCATGTACTGTAGTATTTACCCTACAACACCTGTCTTATAGTCCTGTCAGATCAGGTTTGATCAAGAGCTAATCATCAACATTACAAACCTGTGGGGACAAAAAGAAAATGGGCAATGGGACTTTACCAAATTAATTTGCTTTCAATACCATTATTGCAAAATAATGTGCGTGTGTGTGGATTCAGTCTTTTACTAGTTCCAGTCATTAGATTGTGGCCATGCTGGAGCACTGCCTTTAGTCAAATAATTTTACCTCAGGACCGTATTTGTAAGCTTAGTACTTATTCCATTGGCCTATTTTGTGGAACTGCTAAGTTACGGGGACATAAACATACCAACATTATTTGTCAAGTGATGATAGGGAGGGAGGGGGCAAATATATGTACACACACACGCATACATACATATATATATATATATACATGGCAGGCTTCTTTCAGTTTCCATCTACCAAATCCACTAACAAGGCTTTGGTCAGCCCGAGGCTATAGAAGGCACTCACCCAAGGTGTCACGCAGTGGAACTGAATCTGGAACCATGCGATTAGTAAGCAAGCTACTAACCACACAGCCACTCATGTGCAATATTTAAAAAAAAAAATTTTTTTTTTTAAACCTTGAATCATAAGAGCAATTTTCTGGTTTCCATTCTAAGTGACCAAGATCAGAATATTTCCCTCACAATAGAATGCTGTTCTGTTGCAAGGTTCAAGGCCAGAGGTGAAGTGGATAAGTTGATCACGCTGATTTTTAGTACTCGACAGGTGGATTCTTGGAATTGCCATGAAGGCAGAACACAGAGGGGACGTCACAAGAAGTTGAATTTCGGGACCAGCATCATGCATAACCCATTTAAAAAATGGCCTCATGCATCCTCTGGGTAGGGATGCAGGGTGCTGCACAAAGCTTTCCTACTTCGGTACAGTGGTAGTACTCTCTCCTTCATGCTGGGTGGTGTATCCGAGGACATCTCATGCTCGATCCACAGCCTGACACTCCAAGTGTAATGAGTGCCAGCACGGCTTAGCGGTACTTTATTTTATCAACCCCGAGAAGAAGTGAAAGACAAGATTGACTCCAATGAGATTTACACTCAATGTAAAGAGCTGGGAAAACGTTGCCAAGCATCTTGTAAGACATAATTCTGCCAGCTCTATAATGCCTTATGGTGTAATATTAGCTTCAAATCTGGCACAAAGCCAGTACATTTGTGGGACAAGGGTTAAGTTGATTAGATCAATCCAAAAAGGATGAAAAGCAAGGTCAACTCTGTAGAATTTGAAATTGGGACATGAAAGTGGATGCAATGCTGCTAAGCATCTTGACTGGCATACTTATGATTTTGTCAGCTTGCCACCTTGAATATAATAATAATAATAATAATAATGCTGACGACTGCTATTTGAAATTCTGCCAGTTAACTACCGCAAACCTTAGGTACAATATTACATCTATTTCTCATGAGGGGATGTTGTAATACAGTAATCAGGGACATTTCATTTACTCTCACCTTCTGTTATACATTTTTCAGCAGATCATTAAAATCTTGATTGTCGTTAAATGTCAATACAAAAGATTAATTATATTTTAGGTGAAAGCCAATATCTTCATTCTCTAGTGTTGATCATCCCTAATATTTGAAATAGCAGTCAAAACCTGATTCTAAAACCACAAAGTATTCAATACAAATAGACAAACCCAGTGAAAATTGGTTTCAGACCCCCTGGCTTTGTCTATTTGTCCTTTGAATACTCAATATGGTTTTAGAGTCAGGTTTTGGCTGCTATTTCAAGTAGAGTGTATCAGTTAGATACCCTTATTTATTATTTTAAATCACTATTATAACCTATAATAGTTTATATTTCCCATGCTGCTACTCAATTTGATTACTATTTAAAATAATGATCGTATCCTTATTTATAGAGTAACATTTGAAATGCATTATTAGCATTAAAAAAACAAAAAAGAAATGCCGATGAATAATTGTGGTGTTGTACGCACATTACATCGATTGCAATACTTGACGGTAGAAGTACTACAGCTAATGATGGAACCTGGTAGAATTTGAACTCAAAGAGCCAGGTGAAAAGCTCAACATTTTGTTCAGTATGTTAATGAATTCTGCCAATTTGCCACCTTAAAATAGCTAAAATTTATAATGAATGATTAAAAAACAGCTCAATTCAGCCATCCTTATGATGGTTAGTCACAAGTTTTAAAACATACCACCATTTTAGATGCAAGCTAATGTATAAACAGACGATAAAATCAGTGAACATATCGAAGATTTAATTAGAGAAAACCATTAGATTTATATAGGCTTTAAAAAGAAAAATTCCATCACATCTGAAAATTATAATAACCAATCAGTATATGTACATATATATTTCAGTTTTGACATGCTTAAACTAAAGTCTTATTCTAGATATTGCCTGTAACCTCCTTCCTTACTACTGTACACCAGATCATATTAAAATAGAAATATATTAAGTTTTGAAAAAGAAAAAAAATATTAGTTTAAGGAAAAGCTTTGTTAAATCAAAAGCTATAAATGAAAATCAGCACAAAAAACCCCCACTTAATGGCAAGATTTAAAAAGAGAGAGAGAGAGAAAAGAATCACTTGTGGGTTTTGATGTTTGTCCAGGATCTAAAATATTTTCTGAAAGAAAAAAGATGTAACTTGCAAATAACTAGTAAACAAAAGAGCACATAAGGCAATTTTTTTTTTAAATGCTGGAAAAATTAGATAAGATCAAACTATGACCAAGTCAAGGAGAACTCCATCTTGTAGTAGTAGTAGTAATAATAATAATAATAATAAAAGTATTGATTAGTTTCGGAGAAATGATTGAAAACTGTTGAAACTGTACAAATGTCTAAAATTAAACTCGTTTTAACATTGATTATTAGGAAACTATTTTAAGAAAGATCAGTAATAGCTGTACGTTGACTGAGATATTGTGGTGTGAAATAAAAGGGAAGGAGGTAACTTGAGGAGAAAGAGAGACGGACAAAAAGTCAAACAGCTTCTGAAAACAAGTTTTATTTAGGAAAGAATTTTCAGCCACAGAAGTTAATATTGTAGTTACAATTAAGGTCTTTATTTAGAGAGGGCAATTTTTCTACACTTGAAATAAGTTTAACAAGGCATAGTAAGAAAACCAATTCTCTCCCAACTCAATAAATAAATAGATGGTACTCTGTGATATTGTGTGTCTGAACTAGCTACAGTGTAATTAGTTCAGACACACACCCTACCTCTATAGAAGGGTGGGGTGTCTAAGAGATAGAAAACTAAAAGAAACCAAAAAATGGGAGGTTCCCTACAAATAACCGACTGCTTTCTGTTTCTCAACAGAAAAGGCGCGGGCTCCAAAAGCATGGGGAAAACAAGGCAGAAAGAAAAAGAGCCTCAGTTGGTAATGTTGTGAAAAAGAGATTATATATTGTCTGTTGTGTAAAATGCAATGTTGTATGAATGCAGAGAATGTGGGAAAAGTAGAAGCAAAAGAGGAGAGTACACACTATGGAAATGCATAGTGCTAATGGGGAGGAACAATGGAACATAAAAGGATCCGAGAGAAAAGACAGACTGTATTGAACCAGAGAGAGAAGGTAGAAACAACAGGCGATATGCATGGAGAGAGAGTTGGACGAAAGTGTGATAGTTGATGCCTTGAGGATGAATTCCAAGTAGAAATGTGCCGACATACTTTTACAGATAATTAAGCCAACCCCAACTGAGCATAAAATGATGAAGAATGTTATTAAGAAACATGTTATTACAATTATGATTAGCTCACAACTATTTCGGGATACTAAATGTCGAGGCCTTAATTTGGAACAAAACTTGTATGGGAAATAATTTTTTTTTTTTTTAAATCAGAGGTAGAAGAATGCAAGGAAATTGGTGTGAGTGTTCATTGTAATAACTAAAAGTTAAATAATTCAATAGCTAACTTATCAAAGAAAACAACAAGACTATAGTCATTTATTTGATAAATGCTAAATAAGACATTCCTACATGAAGTCTATAAGATAGGGAAATGGTGTATAAAAACAAAAAACTAGTTCCAGAATTAAGACAATTTGTCATGGCGAGACGGTTTTTTTCTTTCTTTTTATTTGGAAGAGAAATAAATGTAATTTTATTAAAACAAAGAAACTAGGGAGGATTTTAGCCTTCAACATCTTACCTACCTTTCAGCTGGAAATTGGGGAGGAAAAAATTCTTCACTCAATGTATGAATATGAATGGCAATGATGATGGATTATAATAATTGATCCACGAAAAATGAAAGGAACAAGTGGTAAATTGACACACACATACAGGGAATTTCAATAACAAAAAAAAATCAGAATATAAAGCAATGAATTGTGTGAGCTTAGTTAACAGATGGAAGAGAAAGAGCAAAAACACACACACACACACACCATGCAATAAGGTTTGGTTAAGCCAGAAATTGAAAAACATCCCTTTGCACTCCTATACTAAATGCTTCAAAGCCATTAAGATATTAAAATTCTGACCCTTACATTTTATCTTATTCAGATTAGATAGGACTTAGAGCTGATAGCTTTGTTTGTTTATCTACTTCAAAGCAGACTAGTTTAAACATTTTTTTCTCAACTAAGAATTCTGGAAGGCACCTATTTAGTAGGTGAGAATCATTGAGTTCTGAGTGGAAAGGGTTAACAGAAAATAGGAACAAATAACTGAAGTTTCAATCTAGAGGTTGGCAGTGTGTTAGTAGCAGAGCAATTTTATAGAGCAAAAGAAAGATCCTCTTGCAATAGATGTTTGGCAGTCTCAGAATTTTGTGAGAAAAAACAAAAAATAATATTCATCTGCATTGCAGAAAAACTATTTAGCAGAACACTAAATTCTTAAATTTACTTTCATGATCTGTCAAAATTTGATTGATAAGCAACACTATTACAGGCATACCCCACCTCATGTTATTAATTGGTTCCAGAAGACATGAGGTTAGTTGAATTAACTTGTCTCTTGGCTAGGCTTGGCCGAATTTACTTTCCTCTAGGCTAAACTGGTAACAACCATTCCAGGTTCTGCACTTTAATTATGAATGCATTTTCAACAATACAGGTTTAATAAAAACATATCTTAAGCTTATCACCAAAACCCTTGTGCTACACAAATGTAAACAGCACATAAAAACACACCCACTCTTTGAATAGTTGGAATTAGGAAGGGCATTGAGCCATAGAAACCAAGTCAAACCAGACTGGGACTCAGTGCAGCAACCCAACCAGCCAGTCCTGGGCAAAACATCCAACCCATGCTTGCATGGACAATGGATGCTGAATGATAATGATGATGACGATGATGGCAGTACAGTAAAAAAAAAAAGTAATCTAAATTTACGAAAACAATGTCATTCTAAGAATAAACAATCAGATCATTGAAATCTCAAAAACTAAGATTAATGCATGACTAAATCAAAACTATGTGAATGAATAAGTATCACATTTGACAGAACAGTTTGACTGTTAAGGGGTTGATTTGCTAAGAACGTAAGCAACCCTCCTTCAAATTTACTCTCTGCTATCTTCAGAAAGTGGGAAGACAGACAATGTAGTTCTAGATATGCAACACAAGTTGGTCATAGTTGGAACACCTCTGATCATAGGCCTACTTGGGACTAAACAACAACTGGTCCTTATCTATGTTTTCTATTTGTGATAAGTTTAGAAGACAGAGGTATGGATTTCGTTTAGAACTGAAGCACTAAGGAGCAAACATTTTCAACAACAGTTTTAATATCCATCTATAGAGACACACACATACGCACACTTTCAAATTCAATGCACACATATAGCAGTACAACAAACATGAATGCATGCAGCCAACAGTCAATTTAGGACTGAATGTTCCTATACACGAAAATCATAACATTCAGCTGACAATGTTTAAATCAATATTCATTGTTTTCATAGTTGGTGTGTGTGAGTGTGTAATACATACCTACTTATGCATATGTAAACATACAAACATGCATGCAAACAGACAGACAGACATACACAAAAATTGGATGAAGACATGGAATTGTTTTTTGTTTTTTTTTATATTAATCTTGGTTGAGGTAATATCTACACAAAACACTCGAGACTGACAAGAGAAAGAGAATGCGTGTTAAACTATTAGTTTATTTTAGAATATCTATCATTTATACAGGGTGCAGTGAATAAACTCATCTAAATTACGCAACTATCATGATAATACCTACATCTCATTTTAACAGATATATTTACCAAAATTGCATAAAAAATATCTTGAAATACTAAAGAGTAAATTATTCAATAAAATTGCCATTGGTTTTCACCACGAATTCCAAATGACTTTGTAATCTCCTACAGCTCTTCTGGGCAGTTTTGTTGGTGAATGCTGTTATAATCTTTGTCTTCAGTTCATCTTTGGCATTACAAGGACTTTTGGTCCCTCGCTCAACTGTGTCCCACACACAATAATCAAAGGAATTGCAGTCTGAGGAGTGAGGTGGCTAGATGTTAAGGGTGATGTGATCAGAGAAATTGTCTGACAGCCACAACTGGATTCTCTTGCTTGAGTGGCATGGTGCAGAGTCCTGTTGCCAAATGTCAGGTCTTCCAGCAGCCACCCTCTTGACCCAGAGTAGCATTACCTCCTGCTCCAGGCACTTTATGTAGGCCTCTGTGTGGAGTCTGAGGTCGTGTGGAAAGCTGAATGGAGGCATAACATTGCCATCACCAGTGATTACTCCAAACAGCATGATGTTGACATGATGGTTGATTTTTTGTATCACTCTTGATACAGGTGCTCAGAGTGGCACCCAAACACTCTGAAATGTTTATATTGGAGCTTCCAGCACAAATGCAAAGCAGTACAGGTTTCCAAATTTCTGGCCTTGTGAACTGCATCGTCATGCTGTTTTGTTTTTGTTCCACAGTGCCCAGCTGACCCTACTATACTGTGTAGTTGACAAAATCAAACAAATATTGCACATGCATGAAATTAAGATTATAAAATGGCAACAATTTACCCATTGCATCCTGTATATAAAACTATAAAATATAAAGGCTATTTGGCAGAGTTTTACAAAAAGGGAGAGAAAATTCTTTAATAAAGGAAGCTGTAACTTCTTATCCGGTTGAAAAGGGAAACAGTTTGCAATTAACTAATATAATTGGAGACCAATGTTATTGGGTTTTCTTGACAATAAAGATTGACTAATGCAGTTTTTGTAATGGCTTAATCTTAGAGGATTGATCCCAATAAACCTACAAAAAAAATGGGTCTAGACTTAATCTTGTACAAAGATTAACAAGAAATTATATTTTTGTTTTCTCCAAGTAGCTATGGGCCTATTGTAAAACAGCTTTTTCTTACACTAGCCACAATAAAGAGCAGGAAGAAAAAAAAAAATTTTCCACATGTCACTGCTATTCTATAAACTCTCCAAGTCACCATGTTCTACAATTGTTTTGGTAATTGTTGAGACCAATATTCCTGAAGTTTAGGTTTGAAAAAAAAAAATGAAATTAACATAAGATATCCATAGGAGGAATAAAATCTTAATGTAAGTATATTCTAATATGAAGGATAAATTAACCAACTGTATAAATTTATAACTTGTAAATTTATCATGGAAAACTCTGAAGCGAAAAGATGTTGAAGAAAGCTAGAAAAATTGTTTATACAATATATTCAAAGAGAAAAAGGAGTTAATGAAGTGGATTAATGAGTTAAGAAGCAGAATTAATTAGGAACATGCTACCTCATTTTGAAAGTGAAATATTTATAAAATGACCAAACCAAAAGGGTTCGAAACATTTCTCTCTCAAAACTTAAATGAAAATAAGAGAAAAGACTGAAGATGAGCAAATATAGACGAATGAATGGATGAATGAATGACAAGACTAGCCATCTGTAATGTAGACGTTGGGGACAAAGGAACGGCTCCCATTACAGTTATTGCAAACTAACCTTTGGTTGAAGCCTTGTAAATATTAGTTTTCGGGTTTGATGCTGTATCAACAGGTGATGGATCTGAAATGATTGATGAGCCAGGGACATCTTTATTTCATTTAAGATTGGAAAGGTCAGAGTGAAGATGACACATATTCTAGTCGACAGTACAAAGAGTTGACATATTGCAGAACCAAAGTGAATTGTTGTCAAAGAGAAAGTAATGAAATGATGAACACTTTACATAATGAATGGTATTGTAAGTAATGGACAGCAGGGTAATTAGTAAAAAATAATTAGCTATAAAATGTCATTTTTAAAAAAAAACTATCAAACAAAACATGAAATTTGGCAAAAAAGTTAAATCTGATATAGGTTTAATTATTAGTTTATCTAAGTGAAGTTTTTTTTCCTATAATCTTTCCAGGTATAATTATGACCATTATTAAAAATTAAACATTTTACCATCACATTTTATATGATTATCGAACAGAGAAGGAAAACACTGAACAACACTAATGTCATCATGGAATAACTAATATAAAAAAATAATCTTATAATCAAACTGCTTCAATTAACCACACTTTTCAATAAGATGCACACACATAATGAGTGTGTGTGTGTGTGTGTGTGTTTTACACATATGCACAATAAAAAGCTATTAAGACAAAAGTAAAATGAAGAAATGCCAACATAAAAAATTATGTGAGAAATGTTTGAACAAATGAATAGTCACTGGATGCTGTTATGAGATGATACATTCAAAATGTTGATGTATGTGTTTCTAAGAAGCTTCACAAAAAAGCACCACCATTGTTTTGGAAAAGAACTGTTTGGTTAACACAGCGTCAGGACTGATGAAACAAGTTGAAAAACTGACAATGGAACAGTAAGGAATCAACAGTTTGGAGAGGTTAGGAATTTTGGTTTCTAGGACACCAGTAGAAGACTAAGAAAAAGTTATATACTAGACTACATACAAGATAGAAGAGGGACTTTTACATAAATTGGGATCTTGTGCAAGAGAACCTCTTGTTGAGAACTTCTTTGTTGACGATTTCTCTGATGATTTCTCTCATGAGAAATCGTCAACAGAGAGACACAGGCAAACATACAGAGATCTAATAAAGATATGTTGATAAAATGATATGTATACTATGAGCCTCACCATAGAAATGACCAGTGACTGAGATGTCT
>JACXVO010023376.1:0-10779 GCA_015501135.1 Hapalochlaena maculosa
TATATATATATATATATAAATATATATATGTATGCATATATGTATGCATGTATATATATGTATGCATATATAAACACACTCACACACACACACATTCCTTGAACCACTTTGACTTCTGTAATTTTTTATTTTTACAAGTAAGTATCGTTATGAATGTGCTGACGTGAAATTTGCTCGCCATCCATGTAGTTTCAAATCCAGTCCCACTGTGCAGCACATCGGAAAAGTTTATTCCAATCAACCAAAGCCTCCTGAATGGATTTAAAGGACGTAAACTGAAAGGAGCCTGTTATATAGTTACGTGTACAAGTGTGTGTGCTTGTATCTCCTTGTCTTGATGTTCCATGAAAACAAGATCAGTCATTGGGAGATGTTATCTTGCTCAGAAACAACTGAGTTCTATTAACATGAAGAGTATCTTACTATAGAAAAATCTGCCTCAATGAATTCTGAGCAGCCTATGCAAGCATGGAAAAGTGGATATTACAATGAAGATGCATATACATATATACATATGTGTTGTTGATCCTTTTTTCGCCTTTGTCTGGCTATAAGGGCCGGTTTCCTGGTCTCATGGCGTAAATATGCACATGCACACACACACACACATTCACACACGAGCATATTCTTTTATTATTTTACGTGTTTATCATTTGACTGTGGCTATGCTGGAGCACCGCCTTCAGGAAACAGTTTTTTTTTTAATACTTCTTTAATATCCGTAATATACTATAAAAATACCAAACTCAATAACTTCCTTAACAATAACACAGCCACAACATGCACTCAAGAACAAACTGCAGATAAGCAATATTGTCTATAAATTTGACCGTAATACATAATGTTAGAAACCTTAGGGCATTAGCTGTTAACATTGGACAGATCAATCCAACAACACTCATGTAGGGTCACTATGCACTTGCAAAATGAAATTATTGCTTAACAGTATACCACATACTACAAAACAAAATTAAACAAGAAAATACTAAAGGAAAATACTTTATAAAAATTACACTGAAAATGGAAGATTGGTTATGAAAACCATATTCGTATTGCAACACAATGTCAAAATTAACATTCAGACATACACATCAGAAAAATCAACATGAAGCTACTTGACAAAAAAAAGTAAAAACACAAAAGTCAAGTCAAGTTTTGTTCACAATTAACATACACAGGACTGCTAAAGCATGATGTTAACAATCGAAAACTTTTTGGTGTAAAGTCAACACAAATTCAATCAATATGAAAGAAACAACTAAAATGTCAAATATATTCAATTCAATTCATTCCTTGGTAATGAGACTATGAAGCCCTAAAATTGTTAGATATTGTTTTAGGGATTCTAACTGTAAAAAGTGAATTAGAAAATATAAGAAATATAAATGAAAATAATAAAACTTTAGTATAGTTGTTTGTTCGTTTGTGTAGAGTTTGATGCTCCACATAGATTACCATTATCCAGTCTGCTTCCAGTGTAGTTGTTTAACTACTAATATACTAAGTGTTACAAGCTAATGAAATCCAGAGTGTGCTTATCATACTTTCTTGTGTGTGTGTGTGTGTGTGTGTGTGTGTGTGTGTGTGTGTGTGTGTGTGTGTGTGTGTGTGTGTGTGTGTGTGTGTGTGTGTGTGTGTGTGTGTGTGTGTGTGTGTGTGTGTGTGTGTTTGCATATGTATATAGACATGCATACATATACACACACATACATGTGAGCACATTGGTGTGAGACAAAGTGGAGAAAAAAACACTCAAATATCAAAGGTACATTAAATTACAGTATTTTATTAAAACACTATACATATATTGTACTTTATTGTGTATGCACATGTGTTTATGTAAAGGAATTTTGATCAGAATTTCAAAATGAGTATTCAGTTCTTTGTACAACTTTAACACAGGCCAATGAATTAATTAGTGCTTGAGTGTTGGTTGAACAAACATGTGTACTTTGTGTGTGCAGCCAAGGCAAAAACCAGTATGAAACTATGCAACAAGATTGGACCTTTAAATTACAAGTACTGTCAATCTGATGGGTTGCCATATTCACAACTGATGAATCAAGCTGAAAACATGACATTTGCTGAAGATGTCATGAAGTGAGATCAAAACTGATATATTATTACTGAAACCAACATCTTAACCATTGAAACCATATAAATACATGTATAGTTATGTATTATTTTGGGTCTGCCTTGCATATGTATAAATATGACAACATTCACACATATCTATACGTATGTATGTACATATATGTGTGTGTGTGTGTGTGTGTCTATGCATGTATGATATGTTTTACGCACACACAACCACCACAACACACCACACCACACATTAGTACACTGTAAAACCAAGTGTGTAGTAATGTTCATACATTTATTTATTGCAGCCTTACATCTTATTTAAGTGATGAATAAATTTGATATTCAAGAAAATATCTAACACTCCGATTACAGCATTAAATCATCAGAGTTTGTATAGTAAGCAGAATAAAAACATGTCTCAAGGTTCTCCTACACTGGAAAATCACAAGGGGGTGTGTAATATCACATTATCTAAAGGGAGATATTCTCCAATAAAAAAAAAAAGAAAAACAATCAGATATTCAATTTTAATTCTGCTAGAATAGTTTGAAAATTAATGAATATATCCTTTGGATTTGTTTGTAGACATAAGCACACATCAACAAATTATTTGTTTGGTGATTTCTATAAACAATTGCCTGTACTTATAATTATTGATTCGGTGGATTAGCTTTGAGTGAGGAGACCAGTTCCCTTGCACTAGTGAATCACCTCTTATGAAAATTAGGTACATTAATCAATCCTAGTAAATGGTAATTTGTGCAAGTGGTTTATTTTGTTTGTTTGTTTTTTAACTCCAGACTAAACAAAACTATTGAATGGATTTCATAGATGGAAACTGAAATAAGCTCCCACCTTTCACTCTCTGTACATATACATATATAAATATGTGGCATGGGACTCAGCGTAGAGGTAGACCTAGGAAGACATGGAGTGAAGTGGTGAGGTCAGATCTTTGTACCTCACTAGAGAAATGACCGAGACCTCTGGTGCATTGCTGTACTTGAGAGGACACATCGTGTTTGACGTGGTATCCCCACCACTGTGCACAGACAAGCACCCCTTAAGTCAGGTTTTGTGCCGGTTCTCTCGGTATCATATAGAAACACCCACTGTGGTGAAAATTGTGGTCGAGGTAGCCCTGCAGCAACTGCAATGGCTCCTGTGTCGGTGCCACATAAAAAGCACTGAACATATTTAGAGCAGTCAATGGTTCCACATTAGCGGAGCATGTGTTGGTGGCATGTAAAATCACCTCTACGCACTCGGAGTGGTTGGTGTTAGGAAGGGCATCCAGACGTAGAAACCAAGCCAAACCTGCCAGTCCCATTCAAAAACGTCTAGCCCATACCTGCATGGACAACGGACGCTAAATGATGATGATACGTATAATCATCATCATTTAGCATCCATTATCCATTCAGGCATAGGTTAGACGTTTTCAACTGGGACTGGTTGGCTGGTTGGCTACACTGAGCACTGTTCTGGTTTGGCTTGGTTTCTACAGCAAGATGCCCTTCCTAACACCAACCACTCCGAGGGTGAGGTTATTTTACATGCCACCCACACATGTGCCATTCACATGACACAGGGGGTTTTGGTGTTTTTACCTGCCACCCACAGGGATGCCCGTTGCATGGCACCAAACGACTACTCCAACCATGCTTGGTGATTGTACTAGCCACCAACACAAGCACCAACTTATGTGGAACCATCGACTGCCTTGAATATGTTCGGTGGTTTCTATGTGCCATCTAAACAAGAGCCACTCCTATAGCCACGGGGCTGCTATGACTGCAATTTTGACCACCAGTGGGTGTTCCTATATGATACCGGGAGAACCAGCACAAAACGTATCTTGAGGGGGTGCTTGTCTGCATACAGTGGTGGAGATGCTACGTCAGACACAATGTGTCCTCTCAAGTACAGCAATGTGCCAGGTCTCAGTCGCTGGTCATTTTTCTAGTGAGGCCCAAAGCCCGATGGTCTGACCTCAGCACTTCCATCAACGTCTTCCTGGGTCTGCCACTATCTCAAGACCCTACCATCTTCAGATTGGCACTTCTTTATTTATTTATATATATATATAATCATCATCATCATCATTTAGCGTCCGTTGTCCATGCAGGCATGAGTTAGATGTTTTCGACTGGGACTGGCAGGCCAGACCGAGCCCCCGCCTGGTTTGGCATGGTTTCTATGGCTGGATGCCCTTCCTAACGCCAACCACTCAGGGAGTGTGAGGGTGATTTTACGTGCCACTCACACGTGTGCCATTCACATGGCACAGGGGGTTTTGGTGATTTTACGTGCCACCTACACATGTGCCAATTGCGTGGCACCAATGGTTACATGTTTGGTGATTTTACATGCCACCAACACCAGCACACTAACATGGAACCAACGATGCCCTGAATATGTTCAGTGATTTTTTTATGCGCCACCGACACAGGAGCCACTCCAGCTGCCGCAGGGCTACATGGAGAAAAACAATAACAAAGCAAGACGTAATACAAGTAAAACATAAGACAATCCAGGAAGTAAAAGTAGTTTGTTTAACATTTCAAGCAAAGCTCTTCTTCGGAAACATGAAAAGGAATTCAGAGGAAAAAAATTCGCCACGTATGACTATAGGTGTGGGTGGTGGCAAGGAAGAGAAGTGAAAGAGAGTTGAAGAAGAACTGAAGTCAAGAGAAGATGAGTAAAGAGGAAGAGTCACGGACAAATTGTAATGATTCACAGTCAAAGTGCAGCAAGTGTACTCGGAATGCATAAATGAAGTAATCCATTGATATATATATATATATACACATACAAGTTAATTCATCAACTAACTACAAATTTTCTTCTACCCTAATGTACTTATTTCGTATTTTTCTCTAAAATAGTCTTTCAAACCCAAATATTTCCGAAAATATTTCTTTCTCCCTTCTTGTGCTCATAAAATGACTGACTTTAGTAAAATGTAAACTCTTGTGGTAAATCATCATGTACTTATGTCATATATTTCTTTAAACTAGCCTTTCAAACCCAACTATTTTTTTAAATAATTCTTTCTCGCTTTCTATGTTCCTAAGACAAGTCCCACCCTTAACTGCCCTACTGCCAAAACCATAAATCTTGTTTCTCTCACTGCCAAAACAGGAAGTCTTGTTTCTCTCACCAGGTAGCCAGTTGTTACCTGCTCATTTATATTGGTACTCGCTGCCCTATCCTTCTCTCCACCTCTTAAGTCTCGCTATGCAGTCTGCCTCCACTATTAGCATGTGTAGCTTTGCACTTTATCCTTATTTCCCTCCTCCTCTTTCTTCTTTCTTTCCTTTGTCTCTCCATGTTGTTTATATTCACAATGCCCTAGGTACTTCTATACACAATGCTTCCTTGCTCTACCCCCATCCACCTACCAATATAGGTAAATATAACTCTAACATCATGCTTGAATGATGGCAGGTTAAAAAGCAAGAGCAACTGTTATAACATTTGTTACCAAACGATTATGGAAATCGTCATTTCAAATACTGAATAACCTATTTCCTTCCCGTGCTACCCCCCATACCCACATCCTAGTTTTCAGAATTGGTAGTGAAAATGTAGGCATACTGAAAGGCAGGTCTGGCAAAATTTTGAGATGCTTGAACAGAGATATGTTGATGTATGTTGTGTACAAGAGGCAAGGTGGTGAGGAGCTTCAGCCAGAATCTTCACAGGCAAAGCACATAGGTATAAACTCTTCTGGGAAGGAACTAGTGATGGAATAGGGGATGTGGGCATACTTCTTGCAGAGAAATGGGAAGTTTGGGTCATGGAAGTAACGAGGGTGGGCAATAGAGTACTTAAACTCAGGTTAGACCTGCAAAATGGGATGGCTACAATTATCTTTGCCTATGCCTCAGAAGAGGGGCTATTAAATGAACAGAAGGATCACTTATATGTTGTTCTTCAGTAGACTACCTCAAACATGAGTGACAATAATCTCATTTTTGTGGTTGGAGATTTTAATGGGTAAGTCAGGCAGCAACCTGGTATTTTACATGACATACATGGGGGGTGGGCCTTATGGTGTTGGAACCAGGAATGAAAAGAGTACTAGGCTCCTGGATTTCTGTGATGCAAATAATTTATTGACCTGCAACACCAACTTCAGAAAACTAGCTAGCCAGGTTGATTTCATTCTCATCCAGGCAACAGGATCCATGGTTGCTCCTGAACACAAAGACCTTCTCTAGTGAAGAATGTATCACACAGCATGGACTAGTTATTAGTGATGTTAAGCTTGAAACTAGATAAATGCAAAAAAAGCAAACAAATCTAGAAAAGAAGGACTTGGAAGCTTAAGCACTTGTCATATGGTCAGAGATTTAGGGATATCCTTACTAAGAAATTTGATGTGAGGGAGGGAGTTACAATCCTGTGACATAAAAGCTGAAGGTTCCTGCGAAACAATCTGCTGAGAGCCACAAAACAAATCTGCGGCTAGTGCAAAGTCCTTTCCAGACCCAGAATAACATAGTGTTGGAGCAATAATGTAGATAGGGCTATCAGATAAAAGTTTGGGAGTCCTGGAAGTGCAAGAATAGCAGGGAATTGTATCACGTAGCCAAAAGAGAGGCAGGAAGGCAAGTATATATAGCCAAGGGAGTAGCTGAAAAGAAAAAGTTTGCCAATGTTCAGTATCGTGTGAATTAAAGAACTGAAGTCTTTTGGATTGTAAGACAGTGTGTAAAAGAAAACCATGATGTCACATGGGAAAAATGTGTCTGCATGGATGATGGTGCTCTTGCATCAAATGATTCAGTAAAGAAAGAAGCTTGGAAATGCCATTATGACAGACAGCTGAATGTGAAGAACGAATGGGAGGAGAAGAGTTTGCTGAAGGTTGACTCAATTGACAGTACCCTGGTAGATACGGCAATTAAGGATGAAGATAGGAAAAGCACCTGGCGTCTCAGGAATCACACTTGGGATATTTAAAATATTGGGCAGTGTAGATTATGATCTTGTTACCTGCATAGTAAATCAGGTAGTTCATGAAGGAGAAACCCAATGACTGGTGTAGAAGCACCATAGCCAACTGCTACAAAGGTATAAGATAGAAATAACTACAGAGCTATAAAATTACTGGATCAAGTAATGAAAGTCAGAGATAGAGAGAGTTCGCTTGGATGAGATAGTTTGGTTTTGTGCCAGGCAGAAGCACTACTGATACTATATTTCTGGTAAGGCAATTCCAAGAAAAATATCTGGCCAAAGATAAACCTCTGTACTTGGGTTTTATTGACCTAGAGAAAACCTTTGACAGAGTCCTCCAATCTCTTGTCTAGTATTCAATGTGGAAATTGAAGATAAATAGGTGGTTAGAGCTGTACAATCTCTGTACAAGGATGCTGTCTATGAGGTGTGGCTTGGTAACAAATATAGTGAAGAATTTCAGGTAGAAGTAGGGGTCTGCTAAGGATCAGTTCTCATCCTCCACTTATAATCCTCCAGGTAATAATGGAGGAAATCAAGACAGACTGCCCTTGGGAGCTTCTCTATGATGATGACCTTGCTCTAATAGCTGAGTTACTACCAGAACTGGAGTTGAAATTTAAGATGTAGAAGCAAGGACCTAGAATCGAAGGGCCTTAGGTTTAACCTAGCAAAAAACAAAGTCTTAGTAAATAGGAAAGCTGGCAAAACACAAACCTCTTTGGTAGATGGCTCTGCTCGATCTGTAGACCCAGGCAACCAAGTTTGTAGTGGGGGTGGTTGCTCTGGGAATATAGTAGCTAGAATAAGAATAACTTGTGTAAAGTTCAAGAAGCTCCTAACTCTGTTGACAACAAAGAGTCTCTCACTCAGAATGAAGGGGAGACTGTATGATGCATGTGCATGCTTTACCATGATACATGGTAGTGAAACATGGGTCATAAGTGCTGTGGACATGTGTAGGCTGGAAAGAAATTAAGCTAGTATGATCCACTGGGTGTGTAATGTCAGTGTGCATACACAACAGTGTGAGTGCCCTGAGAGAAAAGTTGGACATAAGAGGCCTCAAATGTCATGTACAAGAGAGACAACCATGCTGGTATGGTCATGTGGTATGTATGGATGAGGACAGCAGTGTGAAGAAGTGCCATATACTAACTGTGGAATGAACCTGTGGAAGAAGTAGACCCAGGAAGACATGGAACAAGGTAATGGATCATGACCTCTGAACATTGGCTTCCACAGAGGCAATGACAGGAGATTAAGACCTTTACAGATACACTGTGACTATGACTACCTGATATCTAAAGTGAGATCACAGTCATTTCGATGCCAGTGTTACATGTTTGACCTGCTTACAGGTATACTTCAAACACCAGCAATATGATATACTTGAGAAGACCTGTTAAGTCAAGTAAAAACGGAAACCATAGCTGCTGCCAGTACCCATAGACTGGCTGCTGTACTGATAGCACATAAAAAGTGCCATCTGAGAGTGACTAATGTCTAACTGATTTATGAGTACCCTTGATGGGCCAGCAATAGGATATGCTTGAGAAGAACTACTGATTCAAATAAATCCAAAGTCATGGCATCTATGCTAGTGACACATTAGAAGTACCATCTGAACATGATCCATGCCAGGTCAGGCGAACTTGCCCCTATACTCGTGGCACATAGAAAACACCATTCAAACGTTGCTGATACCACTATCTCTTGAATGGCTTTTGTGCCGGTGGCACATAAAAAGCACCCGCTACACTCTTAGAGTGGTTGGTGGAAGGAAGACTATCCAGCTGTAATACCGGACCAGACTGGAGCCTGGTGCAGCAAATGGCTCTCCGGGCCTCAGTCAAACCATCCAACCCATGCCATTGAGGAAAATGGACGTCAAACAATGATGATAATATATCAACAGAGTTGTGATGTGAGAGGTGAAAATAAATTTATTTAATCACATGGCTTTCATAAGATTGCAGCTGTTTTACAGCTTATAGCTGATTCCAAATGAGGAGTTTACAATTATATTTACAAGATTCTCTGAAACCACATCTTATTATACTCATAAGTATATGTGTCTTAATATGTATGAATATTTGTGCTGCTCTGCCTTGACATTTTGGGATTGTAAATGACTATCATTCATTTTCTATATTCTGTGAAAATGTCTGGCCATAAGGGAATATCATCTTGCTTGGATTACCATCAAACTCAGACAACAAATGCATAAGTTCAATAAAGTCAATTTCAAGTTTTTGTTTTACCTCGTGTTTTAACTTTCCTCTGGATCTGTGACTGCTCGCAGAATTTAACATCTCTTCTACCTCAGCCTTGGCTTGTTTCTGCTTCTAACTTTACCATCTCCGTTTCTTGTTCCAATTTTAACTGCTGTTGTTTGATGGCATGAGTTTTCTTCAATGCTTCTGCTTGGATTTTTAATGCTGCCTTTCATGCAGTGGCCTTAGATGCTGTAGTTGAACAAATACTGCCTCTTGTTTGACTGACAGAATCTTCAGCTTCATCCTGATCACCATACCAAGTTTTAACTTTCTCCTCCATATCCTTCATTCTACCTTTCATTGTCCTAACATATTCATGTAATTTTTCACTTTCTGTCTACATCACAAGTGAAATTCAATAATTGTTTCACTTTATCAAACAGATTCTCATAAATTTTCCTGTCTTAAATTGTTCAATTTCTTGTGTCTGATTTACTACTTTTCAAGTACAACTGTAAAAGTGTTTCTGATTTTGTGAATGCACTTTGAATTGTAGCTCTTTCACACATTAGTTTTATATACCAGTCCTTAAGTTCTGCATTTGTATCTTCCGATTTTGGTGGTATCCAAGAATTCACAGAATCTTGATACATTCCATCCATTTTCACTTATCTAGTCTTTTTGTACTGAATGTAGTGAATAAAACTCTTAAAAGTCTGTGTTTTGTTATGCTGCCTTTTTATTTCAAACTATAGCTTCGACACTTGCTTTAGAGGCAATTTGGCAATAACGCCATGTTTTTGTTTGTTTTGTTTTTAGTATGTGTTGCTTTTCTGTGTTTAGGCAGTTGTAGCTATCATTGAAAGACATTAGAGGAAATAAAAAGACAGTGTAACAAAGCATGGGTTTTTAAGAGTTTTATTCACTACATTCAGTACAAAAAGACTACGGAGACTTAAAGATCTTGATATTTTTATGACACCGCAGCATCATGATTTTCATCTTTCCTTTGGAAATTTACGTGTTCATGCACTTCTATTTTTGACCTTTATTCCTGGTCATGCGCAATGACTATTTCCTACCACGCAAGCAACTGAAGTGTCCATAAATAAAAATAGGTTCTCACCATGAGAAGCTACATCCACCATCATCACTACAAGAACTAGAGACTATTTTAGTTGAAAAAAGGACAAAAATTCCTTTGGAAACAATTTAAACCTTGTACAAGTTTATACCTCATAGAATTCAAGCTGTAATTACTGCCAAAGATAGTCTTATCCCATATTAAAATAAATTTGTTTGAAATCTTAAGGTGTTTCGATTATTTTGTCCAACCCCTGTATGTGCATATTTTTATGCATTTATGAAGTTCATTGAAAAAGTACCAGACTTTATTTTTAACCACCAAAACTAATGCCAATTGAGTAAAATCCTTTCAGTGGGAAATTATGCCATCCTTCCTGTGCATGTATGAAAATTTCATGCAGTGGGCCATAAGTTCCCAGCT
>JACXVO010023377.1:299647-310334 GCA_015501135.1 Hapalochlaena maculosa
GTCAACCTCTTCACGGGCTCTATTAGCACCGAAAGTTTGAGAACCCCTGACCTATATGATACTGCTCTTGGTTCTGTAATACAGACTTTGCTTTAAAATTATCTAAATTAAAATGTCCCACTTCATTATTGCCAAAATTAAAACAAAAGCCATTGTATTTCAACAGAAATACAACGAAACAGTTAAAGTGATCTAAATTAAAATCCACCAAACTTAATTCACATTCCTAACACCAGCTTGTTAATGACATTGATTTTAGCGCAATTTTTTAGTATTTTTAATTGAAATAAAGGCAGTGATTTTCAACAGAAATCGTTAACAAAAGGGTAAACTAAACAGCTTGTCTTTCTCCTTAACCCTTTCGTTACCACGTTAAATTTGAGGTGGTCTGTGTTCCTTTCGATTGATTATAAATAGAACAAAGAATTTAGTAAAATAACTTAGTTATCGTTAAGCTAGTGTCAGGAACTCAAATTGCAATTAAGGTTTGGTGGAAAATTTTAATTCAAAACTAATGAAATCAAGACATTTGTACTCTAGAGCCAGAGGTAGTTTCAGGCAGGTTGGTCATGAAAGGGTTAATTTGTGTAACTTTTAGGGGTCATGAACCAAGTTCTACCATTCTTATGTCACTCAAAGTCTAAACTCACTTCAAACTGACTGGCCAGGATTTAAACAGAAGTAATAGCTATGACTCAGAAAGCTGATTATCATTTCGGTCTACTAAATATACCTGGCTTGACTTTTAGTTAGCGTCCTTTGTAAATAAGATATTTGTAGCCTGTTCAGTGGCACAACTCTCACACTGACATGTGGCCTGAAGGGAAATGGCTGGGAAAAATAAGGACTAGAGAAGATACTTTGTTTTATTAGGGGTTGACTTTGCCTTTCATTTATCTGGAGAGAAGAGAGACCAATGAAATTAGTTTGCAGGGTCATGTTGGATGTTGATTTAATAACAGACCACATGGCCCCTTGTGCAAGAGTCCTTTACTACACACCTAGGTCAACTAAAGCCTTGTTGAGGAATATGGTAGAAAAACTGGAAGAAGTCCAGTGTGTGATCCCCCGACCAACGCTGGTTTGTTTGTTCCTGTAACCTAGCAACTTGACAAAAGAGACTGAGAGAATTGGTACCAGGCTTTAAAAAATAAGAACTGGGGGAGGGGTGTAATTACTGAACAGATACAGCATCATCCTTAACTGTCTACATGCGACTGGACTAGTATTGTGGCTGTGTGTCACCCAGATGATGGTTGTGTGTGAGTGAAATATAGTAGATGGGAACTGGAATTGTGTGGATGCTTGGATGAAGGACCAGGGGCCGTTCGTGCAGATGTAATTCATCGCCTGGTTTGAAACCTCCACTACCTGGCTCCTGGAGATCTTCAGTGAAGTCCACCCAGCAAGCATTCATGTCAGGCGTCTGGTCTGAGAAGGGCATCTGGCTGTAAAATAATGCCTCTACTGTATGTATTTGTCTACTTTGCATCTGTATGGCAAACTGTGTGAGCTTGATGTGTAGGTAGTTGATGGTTGTACGGCTGGTTATATTGATTAGTAATTAGTTTCTACAGTAAGATAATTATTAGAGGGTGATTTTTATTTTGTCATATGTAAAATATTTGTAGTTTTTTAAGAAGCCTGTCATGTGTTTGTCCCATTGCTTAGCAGTTCAGCAAAAGGGAATGATGAAATATGTATTAGGTTTACAAAGAAGTTCTGGGGTCAACTTGTTTGACTAAAAGCAGTGCTCCAGCGTGGCTGCAGTCAGATTTCTGAAATGCTTAAAAAGAAAATACTGCAGTTTACCAAAGTGAATAATTAATGTCAGAACAAGTCAGAAATCTTAAAAAGTAGCCAAATCTCCTTTGTGTCACATTGTACCATCATTAAAAGACAGATTAGATAATAGCCTGGAGTACATTATACTTGAAAAGAAATCCAAAGTTGTGATGATCATGGCTGAAAAACTTTGATCACAGATCTTCTTTAATCTGGCTAGCATGGGGTTAAACACTCATCCTCGTTATCATTTTCCATGCTAGCATAGGTTGGATGGTTTGACTGAGGTTCTGGTCTGGTCTGACAGTGTTTCTACAGCTGGATGCTCTTCCTAACGCCAACCACTCCAAGAGTATAGTGGGTGCATTTTGTGTGCCACCAGCACAGGAGCCAGTCATGAAGTGCTGGCATTGGCCACACTCCAATGATGCTTTTTACATGCCACAGGCATGGAGGACAGTTAACCTGGCTTGGTAGTGATCACATTCAGATGGCACGGGTGCCCACCAATTCAAAATGCTTATGGTGAATAGTTTTTCTGTGATACTGTCATCTACATGTCTAAATACATATCATTTAACATCCACTCTTCCATGCTTACATGGGCTGGGCAGAGTTTACTAAAGTCAAATTTAACTAAAGCCAAATTTCCTTCCTGTTGCTAACCCTCACCCATTTGAAAACAAAGTAATACTTACCCATGGCCAGTAATTTTTTTTGCTGAATAACAAACAGGCTGCTTGTATGACAGTGATACTCATTTACAACTGTCACTTGATGTCCAAACAAGTTGACACAAACACAGCAGGCTTTAAGATTCCACCAACCAAATCCACTCACAAGGCTGTTCAGCCTGTGACTGTAGTAGAAGACTGCCTAAGGTGCCATGCAGTGGGACTGAACCAAGAACTGTGTAGTTTTTGTACCTGTGTATGTATGTCATTGTTATCCTGAAGTTGCCATCTCTGTTGTGAGATTTGACATTTCTAAATTAAAATATCAATTTTGGAAATCCATGTTTTAGAAATAAACTGACCCACTTGTCTTTTTTACAGCAAAATACTTTATAAAGCTGGACTTCTATCTCTGTTCTATATTCTTCCTATCTCCTTGACTGAAGAATTTGGTTTTAAATGGTTCTGTAGTGTCATAGGTTTTATAGTATACAGTGAGAGCTTTTCTGTGTGCAAGAATTGACTCTGATTGTAGAGATTGGAGTTGCTTCTGTTTGGTAGTAATGTGGATTCGTGCTTGTGTTATATTGAAAAGCATCATGCAAGAGCGGAAGCAGCCATTCAGAAAACATTCACTCATACACTTTACATTCATTTTTTGTTTTGTAATAGTATTCCAGGCTATAAATTCTTTTTCCACAAAACTAAAATATTTTACATAAGAATTTAGGATTTCTGACAAGAAAAGTCACTCTCTAATAATTATCTTACTGTGGAAACAAATTACTAATCAATACAACCAGCCCCCAAAACCATCAACTCCCTACTCCTCAAGCTCACACAGTTTTCTATGCAAATTAGACATACACAAAGTCGAGGCATTTTATGTCCTTCTCAGACCAGAGGCCTGACTTGATTAAAACCACCCATAAAGTTTTATGTAAATTCATGTTCCAAACACTGGCTTAACAAGGACAAATTTATTAAATTCTTTTAAAGATTAACAGAAATAAAGGCAATGGCTACATCAAGGTTAACCCTTTTGTTATCGTATTTCTGTTGAGATACTTTGTGTTTCTTTCGATTAATTTTAAATATAACAAAGAATTAAGTAAAATAAATGAGTTACCATTAAGCTGATGTTAGGAAAATTAATTATTGTGACTAAGATTTGGTGAAATATTTTAATTGAGAACTTTTGGCAGTTTCAGCCAGTCTGATATCAAAAGGGTTAAACTAAGTTATATGCAAATATACAAGAGCAGGCAAGACTTTTCTCCTCCGTTTTCATTTTTAACCCTTACCAAATTCTTTTTTCTTTTACAGGAATCCTAAAACTTGTCATTGGAGAATGTAAAGCTGGTAAATCGGTCATCCAAATCTGCAAATTTGGAGATGAATTATTGCTTGAAGAAACATCTAAAGTATTCAAGAAAGATAAAGAAATGAAAAAAGGTAAATCACCCGTTTAAACCTTTTGCCACCAAATTACCTGAAACTACTGTTTTTATGATACAAATTGTTTTGAAATGGTCCGAGTAAAATCTTCCTTTTAAATGTTTATGTTCCAAATACCAGCCTCAAAACAGTCTGGTTTCAAAATTAACTGAAACAAAAGCTTCCTATTTCAATTGAAACGTACTTTTCTACTCTAGATACAAGGCCTGAATTTTTCGTGGAGAGGGGCCACTCAATTAGATTGCCCCCCGCCCCACACGCGTATGAAACTGGTGCTTAATTTATCGCCCCCAAAAGAATGAAAGGCAAGCATTTTGCCCGGAGTTCTAACATTTCTTGACAGAGAAGCAGTCGATTAGATCAACTCCAGTACGCTATTGATCACAAAAGGGTGAAAGACAAAGTTGAAATACTGCTAACATTTCTGGTAGCCATCAGCCTCAAAAGTGTTCAAATTCTTGTTACTTTCTTGCTTAATAGTAGCTTGATAATGACAGTTATTTTAATCACTCCTTCGTGGTTTTCTAAATTAATTGTAAGAAAGGCGATGCATAATTGGCAGAGATATAACCAAAGATTTATGAGCTGAAAATCTTGGAGATTTGATCCAGTAGCCATGCCTTCTCCAAAACAGATCTAAGGACTTGCTTTTGTTTCCTTCCATTCTGAAGGATTATTTTGAAAAACAAGCGTGACTACTAATCACTTTAGGGCAGTGCTCCGCAACTGGTGTGCCGCAGTGTAACCTGAATATAATCTTCCTCCCTATACATTTAGTTACACTTTTAGTTCTGGTATGCCAATGGATTTTGAAAAGAATATAAGTGTACTGCAAATGAAAAATGGTTGCGGAGCACTGCTCTAGAGTGACTGGGGTTGTGAAATCAAAGAACAATTTATTCTAACTCAGCCACCTAACCACTGCTACGTGTAAGGTTTACCTCGGTTATTACACACTACATGGTACCTTTACATAGTCCCATACACACACACACATCCATGTTGTTGTGTTGTAGCATTTGACTAACATACAAATATCATGTACAGACCAACCTTCAGCCCCAGGTATTTTAGAGAAGGGTCAGCATGTTGGGTAAAATTTAGTACAATTATAGTTAGTGGTCGACAGATTTAGAAAGTGGGTACTGTAGCTGGGGTGTAAACTTTCTCTGGTTTGCTGCCAGCCAAGTGTCTGCGAGATAGCTGTTGGCCATTATCACCATTCCAAACTATCTGATATGGACAGTTGTATCTCTTGTCTGTATGCAAAGCTCTATTATGTATGTAGATGGCCCTGGACCTTGGTTGGTGGTGTACAGACAGATCTCTGCTGGCTGGTTTAATTTGGTATTAATGGATCTCTTCTGATTTTGATCCTGAAATCAACCAGATAGATATGAAGGTATCTTAAGCTTTGTGAGTAGTTTTGATAAGAAAATAAAAGAAGCCCGTGTGTGTGTGTTCTTGCCTCTCTGGTCTTCAATCCTGGAGGCCTTTGGTGATATTGCACTCTAATTGGAAACGTCACCAAAGGACTATGGAGGAAATATGACTTGGCTTGGAAACAGGTGAGGTTTGGCAACAGGAAGAGTATGTAGATATAAGAAATCTGGCCCATGAATGATGTAGCACACTATAGATGCAGTTTGCCTCCTCATAAGAAGTAAATTTGTTTATAGTGACAAAAATTGGTTAAATTTCACTGGAATATCCTCCCAGGTTACAGACATCTATCCAGTTGGTATTCTTTTTTAGCTGGCAAGGTAGATAAAGGGATTCCGTCCGACTGGTTGTGGATGGGAGTGATTTCATTCTAGTTAGGTATTCCATTACTTGGTCGTTGTCATTGGTGTTGCAGAATTGTCTCCCTTCGTCTAAAGGTCCGTATGTGGAGGGCCTTTGTTTCTGTGCTTTGTCTGGAATCTAGAGAAGTCAGGGCCTGGGGCATTGTGTTTCTATAAGATGTTCAAGAAGAGATGCTCCATGTTCAGTTTGGAGTTGATTGCGAGGAGAGTGTAGTCAGTGGGACAGGGTTGTAGGTAGAGAGGAAGTTGGTTTCAGAGTTGATTTAATTGGTGGGTAATTTTATAAAACTTAAGTTTCCATGTCAAGGGTGTTCAGTTACTGGGTTAAGATGCACTTAAAGCCATATTTTAGTTGTTGCATCATGTGTGAACAGATCCGGTCAGATCAATGACAAGTGGCTAACCCTTTAGTGTTTAAACCGGCCATATTCTCCCCAAATGTTCTTCATGTTTTATATTTGAACTAGCTTCTCACACCTAACCTACATTGACATTCTAAATTTTTTTTAAATCGCATTATCGAAACCTCAAAACTATGCATGATTAATTCAAAACAATTTGAATGAAAAAGTATTACATTTAACTGAGTAATCTGAACATTAAAGGGTTAAGTTGCTTCAATGGGTTGTGTATCTTGTGGTAATGGTAGCAGCGTTAGTGTGGTTGTCCAAAACTGATTGTGATTAGATGAATCATTGCAGTAGTGCTTACTCTTTTATTCTCAGTTTACATTTCACTGGTTTTCTAAAAGACATTTAACTCAGTTTTGCATTAGTTCAGCATTTTATGTCTGCTTCTCAAGCTGGTAGGGGTTGTCATTTTGAGCCAGTTCCCATGAGATGAGCCAAACAGCCATGTCAGATTTGTATGTTTTGCATTTGGTTTCATTTTGTACAGTTGGGTGCCTTTCCTAATGCCAACTACTTCACAGTGTGCAATGGATGTATTTTATCATTGCACCAGCACCACAAGTCTCCCTCGACCCAATGTTTTCTTCTTTGTCAATCACATTATATAAATACACCAACTGGAAACCTCAGTGTTTTGCTTCATCCAACATCTACATTCCTGGTATTAAAGAGACTGGAAGATGTGGAATTAGACCAAAATATTTTGTAATTGCTGTTGTGTATAAGTTTGTAAACTTTATATTCAAACCTGGTTGTGCAATTGAAGCAGCATTTACATGGGTTTAACACAAACTACTAAGGAATTTTATTTTAGACAGAAACCGTATCATCTGGCTCATCAACAGTGTAAATACATAAATAATATGGCTATATAATATTGTGTAGGCACTTGTGGCCAAGTGGTTAAGGTGTTGGACTTGTAAGAGTGTAGTTTCTATTCCTGGACTGGGCAAAACATTATGTTCTTGAGCAAGGCACTTCATTTCACATTTCACCAGTCCTCTTAGCTGGCCAAAAAAGTGCAGTCCTGCAATGGATAGTTGTCCTTGTCCAGCATGGAATAAATAGATACACCACAGGACCTGAGGAACTGGCCCCATAAGTCTATATGACTCAGAGAAGAATCGATTTAACATTTAATATTTCACTGTTCGCTCTTTGAGTTTATTATTCTAAAACTCGTAGATGTTGGTAATGTATCCTGAAAACCAATGATGTCCCCATGGTTGGTGAAGTGGTGGTGGTGGTGGTGGTGGAAGAAATATTTAAAAAGTTCCCTCAGCATTCTCTTTCTGGAATTCATGACTTCCAATACTGCAGACGATCTTGTTTATACAGTATCAGAAGTCGAAGGTCCACCACCATGCTACACTTGCAGCATTTAAAAAAATTATTATTTCCATTGGAAGTGGTCCTTTGCCATTTAAGTGGCATATAAAATTACCAAACATGGTCTGGGTAGTCCTTGGTGCGCCTGTGTCAGTGGCACATAGAATCACCAAAATCTTTGTGTCATGCAAATGGCACATGTAGGTGGGCACATAAAAACACCCCCACTTTTGGAGTGGTTGGCATTAGGAAGGGCATTCAGTCATAGAAATTAAGCCAAACCGGACTGTGACTCGTGGCCACCTGGCCTACCGGTCCCAGTCAAAATGTCCAAGCCAGGCCTGCAGGGACAACAGATGTTCAATGATGATGGTGATTCAATAGTTCTGACCATATTTAAAGTTTCTATAATTTTTTAAAATACTGTTCTAAAATTGTGGTAGAGGGAATGTGGTTTTTGGGGAAATTTTGAGAACAGCGAGATTTCATGTGAGGGCAATGTTAGACATTGTACAGTAGTTTAGGTAACGATATCAATTTTATCTTTAATTCATGTCAGTTTTAAATTTGTGAATACATCCAGATGGTGTTGGATGCATTGGTAATATATCGACTATATCAACACAGGTGGCTTGAGTAACAAGAGTTGATCCACAATCGACTTGTTTGTTTCTTACCAGATTTCCAACAAAGGCAATTATTGAATTTGTTTCTTGTGTCTGTGAAAATGGTTGTAAATCAAGGAATATTTATTTCTTTACTACCCACAAGGGGCTATACACAGAGGGTACAAACAAGATAGGAAAGTGAGAGAAAGATGTGGCGTAAGAATACAGCAGGGTTCGCCACCACCTCCTGCCGGAGCCGCATGGCTCTAAGGTGTTTTTCGCTCAATAAACACACACATAATGCCCGGTCTGGGAATCGAAACCGCAACCCAACGACCGCAAGTTCACTACCCTAACCACTGGGCCATTGCGCCTCCACAAAATCAAGGAATATTGAAAGTGGATGACTGGCCCCTTTGACACCATCCCACCATTGTTTTAAACTTTCTAAATTAAAACCTTCCTTTATCAAAATTTCATCCAAACAGCAATGTTTAATTATCAAGCTCCTATATCGCACAAATAGCCCATAAAAACATACCCATTCTCAGAGGGGGTTGGCATTAGGAAGGACATCCAGCTGTAGAAACCAAGCCAAAACCAGACTGGAGCACAGTGCAGCCACCCATCCACCCGGCCTGCCAGTCCCTGTCAAAATGGACAGCAGATGTTAAAACAATGAAAATGGCATAGGTACAAGGCTTGAAATGTGGAGGAAAGGGAACTAGATGAATACATTGACCCCTGAATGGATGAAAGGCAAAGTTGACTTCAGCAGAATTTGAACTCTGAATATAAAGATGAATACTTCTAAGCTTTTTTTCTGTGGTGCTAACCATTCTGCCAGCTTGTAGAGCTCTGACTAGGATTGTAGTTACCTAGAGAAGGTCACTAGATGGCTTCAGATAAAAAGGGTAGACCTCCGGTTTTCTGTTGCTGAGGTGCTTAACTGGGTATGGGTGGAGGTCGGATAGTGAAAGATTCAGAAGCTTCTAAGTCTCCAGAATCATCACTGATGATGCATCTCAGATAATCTGCGCAGCTGGGGCTTAATTTATCGACCTCGAAAGGATAAAAGGCAAAGTTGACCTCAGTGGAATTGAAACTCAGAGGGTAGAGACAGGCAAAATACTGCTAAGCATTTCACCCGGCATGCTAACGTTTATTTCTTTATTGCCCACAAAGGGGCTTAACATAGAAGGGACAAACAAGGACAGACAAAGGATAGGGACCAGTTGATTAGATTAACCTCAGTATGTAACTGGTTCTTGATTTATCAACCCCGAAAGGATGAAAGGCAAAATCGATCTTTGTGAAATTTGAACTCAGAACGTAAGACAGGTTGAAATACTGTCAAGCATTTTACCTGGCGTGCTAATGTTTCTGCCAGCTCAGTGCCTTATTTTTTTCTTTTTATGGGTGTCCAGTAGAACAAAACAGGAATGAAAGGGTCCATATACAGAAATGGTTGAGAACAGCTGACCTGGAATTAGACTCCTTGCTTGGTTATTGCTGTTTACAATCATATCCTATCACTTTTACTGTGTTGCCCTCTCCTCGTCACACACTTAACCTAATTCAAACTAGTGAAGAAGCCTTCATACAGTTCTTTGATCTGCTACAAACAGTACTCAAATCTCTCTCAAATCACACCCTGCTCTTGCAAAAAAAAAAGAGAGATTAAAAGATATGATAAAGCAAAATTAGGTTGTTCGGGACTGAATCCAACTTAGCCGAGTTCAATTTTCCCTTATCGTTTATGTCTGTCTCGTTACTTAAGGTAGATGAAGCCTTTGTGTGTATAGCGGTTGGCTCAACTTTTACTAGTTTCAGTCATTAGTCTGTGGTCATGCTGGAGCACTACTTGAACTTTAAGTCAAAGGAATCCATCCTTAGTACTTTATTTTATTTCTCTTTTTTGATATTTTTTTATATGCTTGGTACTTATTCTATTGGTCTCTTTTACTGAACTGCTTAGTTATGGGGTGTAAACAGACCAACACTGGTTGTCAAACAAAGACACATTTACACACACAAATATGTGTATATATGATAGACTTCTTTCAGTTGCTATCTCCCAAATCTACTTGCAAAGCTTTGGTCAACCTGGAGCTATAGTTGCAGATACTTGCCCAATGTTCTCTGCAGTGGGACTGAACCCAGGACTATGTAGTTGGGAGGCAAGCTTCTTTCCACACAGCCATACCTGCAACTATCTTAACAGTTTCGTAAGAAATCTATTGCCGAGTGTAATTCACCACAGATTTACACTAAAACTGTGTTGAAAGAATTCTGCCGTGCATTTTCCATGTGTATAAGTTTTATCCTTCTGTTAATACTGAGCGAGTGTGATGGTATTCACAGATTTGGAACAGCTGACTAGTTGAGGTTAACCCTTTTGTTACCTTAGTAAGGTTGACACTGTCTTTGGTTTAGTTTGTTTTGAAATTAGTGAAATAACTTTGTTATTAACCCTTTCGTGACCAACCTGCCTGAAACCGCCTCTGGTTGTGCAGTACAAAAGTCTTGTCTTCATAAGTTTTGAATTAAAATCTTCTACTAAACCTAAGTCGAAATTTATATTCCTAACACTTGCTTAATGATAACTAAGTTATTTT